>WEKY01032050.1:446782-490734 GCA_013390045.1 Picathartes gymnocephalus | reverse complement strand
AAAAAAAAAGGCACATATAAAGGCCAGGAAAAAGATCACATGTTTTAATAATCCCCTTTGCAGCCAGACAGGACCAGAGAGGAGGAGAATTGAGAAGTGCCCGGTTAGGACGGAGAGATGTGCTAGAGTTCGAAGGGAGCAGAGACAAAACTTGCAGATAACTGAGCCGCCCTCGGGAGGGCTGGACCCCTCGCCTTGAGCCCTGCTACAGCAGGAGGGAGGAAGGGTTCTCCAGCCCCTCTCCCTTTCCCCGCTCAGATCTGGGCGTTGGGCACTGCATCTCCATCCATCCCGGGAGCGCAGCCCCTGCCCGCGCCTGCCCCTGCCGGGAGCCGCTCCAGCAGCACAGACCGGGGATTGCCCGGGCACCGGCCCCGGAGAGCTGGCGCTGGGTTTGTTTTCCACTCCCCTGGCGCTCGCTGTGTGAAGCAAATCCCTTGGAGGTGGGGGAGAAGCGGCTTCCGTGACAGCGGAGGGAGGAGGGAAACAAAATAAAATAAAACAAACCAAAATAAAAAGAGAGAAGAGCCAAGCAAGCGCTTGCTTCTCATCATCCCTCAGGCACCAAAGTCAACTCTGTTCTTCTTATGACCCCGTGCTGCAGGGAGCAAAGGGAGAGAAGGCACCGGGGGGCACCTCCTAACAAAGCAGGGCTCAGGCTGCCCGGACCCCCTCGCCGCCCCGGGGAGCAGGAGGCTGCGGGAGGTGCGACGGGGTAGGGAAGGCTGCAGGGAGAACCTGGGCACAGCCGAGCCGAAGCTCCACCAAAAGCAGGGAGCAGAAATGAAAGTTTCGAAATAGCATCCAAACCAGCGCCAAAGACCGGACCGAGCAGAGCTCCCCGCCTCGCATCAGCCCCCGATGGTGCATCCGAGGGGCTGCGTCAGAGATGTGAACGTCCCTGCCCGCTGCATGGAGAGGGGTAAAGGCACAGAAACCCCTCGTTATTTATTTATTTATTGGAAGCGATGTATGGGTGACACCCAGAAGGCATCTGAGTCCTGAAGGAAACCAAACCACCTCTGGACCCAAACGAGAACAAGAAGAATGAGACAGCAGCCTTGACCCCTACACTGAGAGGAAGGTGAGCAGAAAGAAAGAAAGGAAATACAGAAAAGACATGCAAGCACCAAACCTGTAGATTACTGCAGGTCTTTTTTGCTTCACTGAGGACAAATATTTTACTGACAGCCATGCAGCATAAAGGCATCATGCTGATTGTGTTCTTGGAATATTTTATTTCTGGACATGGGAAAGCAGGTAAGCAAAATAAATCAATATTGCCATTCTGAAACAGTTTATTCGAAATCTAGCAAGGGGGAAAGGGATAGAAATCAGGTCTGTTTGTGAAAAATAAATTGTGCCAACATCTTTATTTTAGATTGATTTTTACAAGGAATCTGTAAAGCATTTTACAAATGCTTCTTTTTCCCTGCAATATCCAGGTTTGTAGTTCAGTCTCCTTCCAAAGACTTGTCATAGGATGTACAGGGTCATACACCCTTAAAAGAAAGGAGAGTGTCATTTTTGGAAACCAAAGAAGAGTAAGAGAGAAAGAAAGAGGTAGATGGAGTGAGATACCCTGGATGTTTGTTTTGAAGATGAAACACTGCCTTCCTAGGCAGGACAAGAGTGAAATGACAACATCCTTGGAAAGCATCAGTGTAGGAATCTGAATTATTCTCTGTTAACTTAATATTGCATCATTAAAAATCAGAAACACTGTTTAGGAAATCTTAACTGAAGAGTTAACATGCAGAAGACAGGAGTAAATTAACATTCGAGAAAAAAAATGGCTTAAAACAGAAAAAGAAGCTGATTAGTTGTGTGTATATATGTGGGTGTACAAATAAACATATAGAGGAATGATACAGCTGTAATGGTAACTACACGGGGTTCTAAAAATACCTGGATTATGATGAAGACAAATTCCTTAAAGGAAAGGAAGCAAAGGATTGGATTTTTCTTCTTTCTGTTGTGGTTTAATACATCTTTAAGTTTAAAAAGGATTAATTACAAGAATCAGGTGAGAAAAATAAAAATAATTATTGATGAAACAACAGTTCATCCTTGGTGACTTTTCCTTTGAGATACTCTCTTGGAATCTCTCTTCCTGTACAGGAAAGCATTTCAAAGGTTTAAATTTCACCTGTGTGCTCAGGAACAACACTCTTCATACAGTGATTTGAAAGCAATTGAAGGGCTCAGCTATCCTGCAAGTTCCAGTGAAGGCAGAGGCAGATCAAGTGGATTCAGATTATTCCCTAGCCAGAACCCCTCTGATAACAAACAGCAGATTTCCATAACTGCAAGAGTTTTCTTAAGACCTAAAAACAGCTCATAAATTCATCATCCTGTCATATTAACCAGTAACTCATTTGGGGAAAAGGCTGTCTGTCACAATGTGACAGGGAATGAGGGAATGGAGTGCATGTGCTTTAATTCTCTTACTGTCTTATTCTGGGCATTCTCTAGTTCCCCAGGCCAGGATATAGGCTCCCTATAGGATACATATGTCTACACGCAGCTCCGAAAGGTTGCAGAGATCTCTTGTGAAGTTGCTGAAGTTGCAGAAGGCAGCCTGTTACAAACAAGCCGAAATCTGCTCTGCATCCAATTCACGAGGTGAAAATGAATATTCTAGGAAACACAGCTCCCAGCTGGCTGCTTGGAAAGTGAATTTGCAGGGAGAGAGTGTGTTCTGTTTGGAGCTAAACTCACTCAGAATAGTAGTGTAGGACATAGTGAATAGCAGCAAAATAATTGAATATTGAAGGTGATGATGCTAAGGATTCAATGTCCCTTTAAATAAATATTTGGTGCTTGAATAAAAGGTTGCACAAACTATCAGTCTGTGAAAGCACAAGGACTACCTGCTAATTTTTGATTCTTTATTTAAAGCTGAGACATGTGCAGAGAAGTATGTTTTTGGCATACTTCATTAGCCTATGGGGAGGACAAGGCACATAATATTTGTGGGGAGTACAATATTTGCCTTCTGCCACCTCTGTGCAGAGAAGACAGTCTGGGTTGTCAAGATTGACTCCTTAGACCTTTAAACCTAATGGGGGAAAAAAAACCCCAAACAAAATCCGAACCAGCACCTTACTTATTAGGCTGGAGCAGTCAGCTTGGGTTTACACTCTAAGATGTGACGCTTGGACAATCCTTTCCCTTGCCTTATGCAGGTGGAGGGCATTATTCCCCTCAAATCAACTCTGCCTTGATCTGAAAACTCTTGCATAAGGGACACTTAGTGGAGCTGACAACAGCTTGGGCTCTCTTCAGCCCCAGACCTCCCCATTCAAGCAGTGTCCTGGGGAGCAGCACCTGGGCCAACTCTCATCCCAGTGGGAGCCCTGAAGAGGGTGGTGTGATGTAGTCAAAAATGGCCATTTCTACCATCAAGCTTAAAATCAGTTAATTAGCAGGGCATGGTTTCACCTGGTCTGAGGTTTTTGAGCTCCCCTGCCAAGGGAGCTGCAGGTGCTGGAGCCCACTGCTGCTCCAGGAGGGATGTGGACAGGCGGATTGCAACTGGACACGATGGAAGAGAGCCCCAGCCTGGGATCTTATTCTTCTGTCCATGCCTCGAGTCATGGAGGAAGCTTGGTTTCACAGCACATTCTGAATTTCACCTCTGAGGTGTTTTGACAGTGGGCTCATTAGCTCCAGTTATCAGGACTATTTTAGTGCAGAAATACACCAGGCTTCTCATAAGGGGATGAAGACATGCCAAACTTACTGCATGTTGGCCCCAGACAAAACAAAGTGCTGTACAGCTGTTGAAACCAGTGTTGAAGGGTAAAATTCTAGGTCTGAGTGAGAAAAACTTGAGCAACTTAAGTCCCCAGGGTGGTTAAATTTCAAATAACTTTTATAAGGTTTTCGTTAGTAAGGAAAATGTTAAACAGATATACAACAAGTGAAATCCAGGTTGGATATATATGCTGAAACTCCATTAAACACACAGCAGAAGATGCCCAAAGGTTTTGCTCTTCCAGAAATATGTGAAATTTACTGTCCTGACTCAATGCTGGAGATTTGAACATGTAAAATCATAACTCTGCATGTGGAAAAGAAATAAAAAATCCAATTCAAATCACTCAGAAAATATTAGGCATCTTTCCAGTTACACCAGCAGGCTTTGGATGAGTTGCCATAGACGTTTCTTCTGTTGAGCATCCAATGGACTGTGAAAAAAAAAATGAAGAAAAATGAATTGAACCTGTTTATAGTTAATGTCTACAACATTTTAGTGCATTACAAGATTGTGAAGTAAGAGCTCTCTGTTTGATGTCCCAAGAATATCAATAATATGACCTCCCTTGAACTGTATGATTCCCTAATATCAGATAACACCATTGTTATAACACGTGCTGGGCATGTGCCAATGACCTGCCACTTTGTGGCACAGCTCTGAGGGACCAGAAAACAAACAAATGAATTAATCATACTATTTATGGAGCCAAGCCACCCTCCATGGAGTAAAAGCTTATCAACTTCATAATAACATGCAGTGCCCATGCGTAATCAAACTGTTTAATTCTCTATGAATTATTCAGTGAGTCTTCCTGCCAGTCAGGGTAAGTCGTGTGTTTGCCTGGCTGCTGCTTCTCTCCTGCAGCAGTCTCCCCTGGCTGTCCAGACTCAACATTTCGTGTTGTTTCCACAGAACCAGTGAGTGATGGACAGGCTGCACTATCATTGTGGCCAAGCAATGTTCTGCCAATTGATTTCTTTAAATACAAAGCTTTTAATCGACTGCAGATTTTGTTTTCCAATCTCTCTCCTTCTCTAAAACTCCCTTCTGCTAATTTACACTTTGTTCTCCTCCCATTTTCCTAATGACACAGCAGTTCAGACAGGAACTGTTTATTGATGTTGCTGCATTAGCAGGCAGAACAGATAAACCTTCTTGTGACTGCTGTTCAGGAGAACAAACATCTCTCTTTCTTTTCAAGGTTCAGAAAAAAACAGCTAAAAATTCAATACAAAGCTAATAGCCCATTTATGCTGAATACAAAAAGCAGGCATACCCTTTAGAAAATGTTTCCTTTTCTGCTTTCTCACATTCTTGTCTGCAAAGCTCCCCCTTATACAACTTCCTTAATTTAGAATTCCGGCATCCCATTTCTTCTGTGAAAGTTTTAGTGGTGTAATCCATCAATAGAGATGGACTTTCTTTTAATTACATGGTATATTTATACATAATCATCCATAATCCAATAGCATTTGTAACATGGATCCATTCTTAATCAAAACTAAGTAACCTGACTCTTAGTCAGAGCTAATGCTTGTTCAAAGCTCAGTTGTAAGAGCAGTCCCACTGAAATTCTCTGGAGGCAAAGATGACGCCTTCGTGCAACACTGAGCAAAATCAGTTAATACTGAATCTACTATAAACACAGAAATTGCCTTCCTTATTTCCAGTAGTTTTTACCAAGCAGTTTGGACATGAACCTAAATGCCACTTGGCAAAGACATTCTTGAGGTGTGCCCTTGTAGCTCATTGTATCTTTGCTTACTTCTGGCAGTGCTGAGTCACCTGCTCAGCTGAAGGTGGGGAGCACAGAATGGAACCAATAGAGCCAAAAATCCCTGTCTTTGGTCCTCTCCAGATGGTTCTGCAGCTCCTCATGTCTGTTCTGGCACAGGGAGTGGTGGTGGGACTGGGGAGGGGCACTTCCATTCCTTTAATCTGAGGACTGTTAGGTGCACTGGTAATGCAGGCACTGCTGCCCTCTGAGCTCTGCCAGACTCCTGGGACTGCCTTCCCTGCCGTACTGAAAGAAAATCATTGCCAGCCAACACACTTCAAATTACCTGGAAGGTGGCTTCCACCTTCTAAGAGCAGACAAGAGCATTTGTGAATTATCTCCTTCCTTGCTATCTGAAGTTTTACCTTACCCTGCATGTAAGATAAAATGGCACAAACCATTGGTCAATGGGACTCAGTGGACATGCAGTAACTGTTTTGCATCCTCTCTCTGGAATGCAAAATACCTGAGGTGTTTTCCAAAACAATGTTCGTGTCTGACTTTTCTTTCCTGGTCAGTGCAGAGATGTCACTGAGGACCTAAGGACAGAACCAACTCAGAAGCAAAACCATGCAAGCTGGACACATTTTTTCACTTTAAACTTTCCTTTTGGAAAGAGGAATGTCCATTTCATTCAACAACATTTACAATCTAAGTACTTTCATAAGGCTGATTTCAAGACCCCTTTCTTTGACCTAACTTGATTTTTAAACTAATTTTACCTAAGGAAAGGCTGAATATAAATGAAGTAGGGATTTTAAAATTTTACCTAGAATGTTGAACTTATAGCTGACCTTTGAACTGCTCCTAGATTACCCAGGGTTTACGGTCATCCTATGTTTCATTGGAAGGGTCATTTCCTGTGGGACCTAAATCCAGTCATCTGACTTGTGACCTCTTGGATTAGATTTATGACCTTGCAAGGTCAGTCTTTAACTCCTTCTAGAGTGTTAAGTTGCAAAGAGGACATTGTATGTCATTAGAAATGCAGTTTTCTCCAGCGCAGTAATAAGGTTTTGGAATGACCTTTTATTCCAGTTCACAAGACACTGCTGATTTACAAACAACATTAAGACTTTGTAGTTATCCCTACCTTTTCTTAATTTAGAAGTAAGTAAATATATACATTGAAGATAACAAAAATTTGTCATTATTTGCCAACTTGGCAAACAGAATGTAATCACCTACCTCCATATCAAGGTATTTAAACAAAAGACAGACTTGATTTTCAGCTCTGCTACAAATTAATAACTCCACCCGATCTTATCAGAAGCAGTAGAAACTCAACACTCAGCTATAGAAATACAGGCTTTCTTTATGTGTTCATATAAGTAATTAGTGTCTGTAACCTGTTAGACAGGAATCATCTCTTTTCTTAATGTATCTACAGCATCCAGTCCAGTTTGACTTTCCTCACTGATAACCATGAAAATAAAGGCACTGAATAGATTCAGTCCTTCAATATGGAGCTTTACTAAAGTGAAAGTAAAAACCACAAGACTTCTCTGGTTAACCATAAAATTCAATAGACTGGCACAACTGCATTTTAAATGGAAATCAAAGTTAGGCATTATAAGTATGAGTTTTTCTAAAGACTGGTTTCTGAGTTAGGCACCAAACACAAGGACTAGATTTATTGAGACATTATTCCAAAACTTTGTGTGAAAAGATGAAGCAGCTCTCCTTCGAAGGCGTCCTTTTGGATGTCAGTTCCCAGATGAGGACTCCAGACATTCGTGTTGTCACCTGTGTTACATCGTGAGAATTACTTGAGAAGTTCTACTTGTTGTGTTTCTCTTCCCTGTCCTTCAGATCCCACGAGGCCACGAGCCTTCCGCTGCGCTGGCCGTGCCTGCAACCCTCCCGTGGGAAACCTCGCCACGGGAAGGACACCAGTGACCACCACCACGTGTGGCCAGAACAGCACTGAGCTCTACTGCTTCTACCCAGACCAGAACCTCCTCCACCACGTCTCCCCTGGCTGTGGGCAGCCCCGCTGCACCAAATGCAATGCCAACCAGCCTGATAACTCCCACCTCCCTGCTGACATGACAGATGATTTCTTTGCAAACCCCATCTCCTGGTGGCAGTCTGCCCAAGGGGTACACAGGGAAGAAATCCGACTGGACTTTGAAACAGAATTCTACCTGACCCACGTCATCGCTGTGTTTAAGTCACCTCGCCCGGCTGCGATGGCGTTGGAAAGATCCCAGGATTATGGGCAGACGTGGAGGCCCTACAAGTATTTTTCTGTCAACTGTACAGCTACTTTTGGGCTCCAGGATGATCTCATTGAGGAAGGCTCCATGTGCACTTCCAGGTATTCAGATGCACTGCCCTGCACCAGAGGAGAGGTAAGCAATAATTGAGGTTTGGACTAAGTTTAATGTCAAACAGTTCAAGACTGCCAGAAAATCAGAAAGTGTATGCTCAAAGAGATACTACGCGTATAAATTAAGAAAGGATGCTTAAAGAGATACTGTGCATATAAATTAAGAAAGGTAGTCCATCCCTAAAGGCTTTGTGTTAAGCAAATAAAGGGGAAGAAGAAGAGAAAATAGACCTCAATGATAGAAATGCTTTTACAAATTTCATTTATGAGAGCTCACAGGATAATATTAGCATCGCCTAATTTTACACTGCAGATGCCCAAAACTGAACTGGAATTCTAACAAAGTAGATGTAGGGAAACACACATCTGTAGAGTCTGATTTATCCAAACCGTTTTCACTTTAGGATGACATGAACTGCATGATCTTTCGTTTTCTTCTCCATATAAAAAGTCTTAGATGATTGGCTGACTTTTGAATACATCATGCCTCTAAGTTCAGTGTTTTCTTGCTTTCACTTTTCTTGCTGGTGGTGACTATGGCTGATTGTATCAAGCCATAGGCTTCAGAAATGAAACTGTTTGGAAGCAGGAAGTGGGAGTGAGCAGCCAGGCTCCACTATTCAACAGTCGGAAAAGCCCTCCCTTGGTATGAATATTCTGACTTGTTTTTAAACTTATGCAAAGGAGTGTTTTTTAAATAAATGTACAGTTGCTCTGATAAATTCCTCCCATGAGAATATTAACTACTGAGTAAACTCTCTTCATTCATCAATCTTGAAACAGTTCAGATGGGAAAGACCATAAACATC
The DNA here is from genome assembly GCA_013390045.1 of Picathartes gymnocephalus. Classification (NCBI taxonomy): domain Eukaryota; kingdom Metazoa; phylum Chordata; class Aves; order Passeriformes; family Picathartidae; genus Picathartes; species Picathartes gymnocephalus. The sequence continues at coordinate 482,053 of WEKY01032050.1, read as the reverse complement.
ATTGGTATCATTTTACAAAGAAGACAAAGGCACAAAGCAATATTATAAGATATTCCTATAGTCACAACAGAGGCTTGAGTCTTTTCATTTCGTTTCATTTCATTCTCTTTTCCTCAGAGAAGTCACAATCCTTTTGGTTTCCATGTGTGGAAGTGGTCAGTAGATTCAGCAGTAACACTTTGCTGCAAATTAAGCTTAGGTGCGAGGTGAATGGTCCAGATAGGTTTCAAAAAACCCAGTGTTCCAGCAGTGCACTTCAAAATGCACATGAGAAGAAACTAAGGTACTATACCTGAGGCAGGGGAACAGCAGGAGGGAGAGATTGAATTCATCTGCAAGTAACAGGCTAAGAAACATCTCTGCATATTAGAAACCTGGAACAGATCATCTGGCTACCAAACTGTCTTATTTCTGGAGTAGTAATGCTGCTGGTCAGTTATCAAGATTCATTTCATGCCAAAGTCAAATGCAAGTCAAATACATCCAAATGTCTTCTGTAGAGAGGTTGCAATTTGCCACGTCAAGGATCTCAGCAAGTAATATATTTTTCCATTCTTGTGTGCCTTCCAATCAAAAATCTGGAAGTACTTTGCAAGACCCAGTTAACGATCTTCAGCACACATACAAGGGTTCTGCTGCCATTTCACAGATGGGAAAAGAGCAGCACAGAAAGGTGAAGTGTTTTGTGGTAAAAGAGGACAATTCCGGTTGAGTGAGGGACAGAATAGAGAATCTGAGGGAAATGCCATGGCCTTAGATACAAAACAACTCTTCCTTCTCTAGTACAGCATCCCCTGCACTATGTTGGCTTTTGTGCTTACTTAACCTTGGGGAATATCATTAAGACCATGTGCTGCTGCTACAACAAATCTGAGAAGTGAATGGCAGAAAATCAAATAATAAAACATTCATCCAACGCAAGCCTTTGTGATTACAAGTGTCAAAGTGATTCTGTCAATTTGGGCAGCAGCTACACTGAAATGAGTATGTGCTTAATCAATCTATGCCATGGTAGTAGAGGTCAGAAAACAACAGTAATAGTAAGAACAGTCCTATACTTACAGGTTACCCTTGCATATCCCAAATACTTTCATGAACATGAATTGAATATGTGCAGAGGTCACTTCCTCCATGGGAGAAGTGCTGAAGCTTTAAAGCAGCACACAGAAATCTGTGTAGCAACTTAACAGAAGACAAGACAAATATTGTTTCACCGCACATTAACCCAAAAGGACTGTCAAGTTCTTCAGACTTTACAGAGACCTCTTAATCAATCCATGAAATGTCCCTATATCAAGGGTGCAGAAGCATCAGGCTTTTCAGGTCAGCAGTATGACACAGCAGATTCTTTGGTGAGTTGAAATAAAGGAAGGCAAAGTGTAGCTATTTAAAGTGATACCTGACCAGATTTGCCTGAGTGACACTGCTACTGTTAGTGCAGGTCTCACGGGAGCCTTGCCCACACACCTCAGAACTGCAATTTTACACCTTATTTCAAAGATGTCACAAACAACTCCAGGGCATCCCCTCAAGCACTGACTCAAGTGACTTTGAAGGCAGCTGACTGAAACCCCACCAGTATTTTCTTCTGTATTCTCTGCTTCTTTTTCACCTCCACTCTGACCTACCCAGTTACTGATTCTGGCTAAGCCTTAGATTGCTGAGGGGCTCACATCAAAAGCTGACAGCACTTCTGAAATGATCAAAACTGTTCCAACTTAAGTGCTAATTAATGCTCTGACATAAATGCCAGTTTTCTTTACTGAGGCGTTTGAAGTCATTTAGTCATTTTCACCACATGAGACTCAGGTTATTCTTGGGTCCTATTCATTTTGAGAACAGACACAAATTCCATTTTTAACAGGGCACAGAAGGAATTAAAAAAAAAAAAAAAAGAGAGAGATGGCTTAGCGAGAACACTTAGGTTTAAAACCCATGCTAGGACACATCATGAAACAAGATTTCAGATCAACTGGCTTCCAGAACCGAGAATGTAGGTGTTAAAGGAGAAGGTGGTAGAGCTGCACAAACCTACACACATCTGTAAACTGAGATGCATCTCAGTCAGCATATTCTGGCCTCCAAGACCAATGAGAGAATTTCTTCCTAAAAGCAAGGTAAGAAATTTGTCAGAAGAGAAAATTTTAGGAGACTAGAATGGAGCAAAAGATGTTTGGATGAGTGACGTGACAATGTCACAGCAGAACAAAATGTTAAGGCATATCCCTTGTCTCTGGTAGATTGCCCTTTTTCTTCACCTCTGACAGGGTCACATATCTCCATTCCATCTCAGATAAAATACATCTGAGACAGAAGGCATTGGAGAACACCTCATATAGAAATGCAAGAAGATTGCTGTCTAATACATCTTTTCAATTTTCTTTTACTCAAGCATTTGTTAAATTCCTTACTCCTGTTCAGATCCAGAGTACTTTAGTAGATAGAATCTATCTATCTGAAATCCCAGGATCCCCATCATTAGTTCATGAACTAAAACCAGCACCACATTTTTAAGGTCTTGTTCATGATCTCTAAGTGCATCTACAAGGAATACTGGCATGGAGTCTTATGAATCAATTGAGAACTTTTTTACCCACTTGTCCATTCATCTGTTCTTCTATTTTAAAAACACTGTGCTATATAGTCATGGAGCCTAAAATGAACCTTCAGGTCAGCTAACATACATCAAAACTCTGGCCCAAACAAAAGGAGAAATTACCACAATGTTGCATCAGACATTAATGTGAGTTGCAGTTCAAACATCATGTGGGAGGAAAATGGACCAAAATGTTTGAACCTGCATCCTGACAGCACGTGCACTCAAGGATCTGAGAGATTAAGAGCACATTTTTAATAAACTGGAATACCAGGAAATGAAAACAAATGTTCTCCTCCACTGAATATGATGTTTGCATGAAAGGAAGACATTAGCATGCACAGTGGGGTAGAACACTGACCTGCTCAAAACCACCAGGCCCAGAAGGAGACCTTTCCCCTACTGGGTCTAGCTAGTGGAAGGGAGTTCTGAATCAAAGGCTGGTTCATTTATGTGAGTGTCTGTGTGACAGATGACACCAATGAAGTGTGATATAATAAACCCATTACTGGAATTCACTGGGGGCTAGAGGAATTGTGTATGCCTGAATTAAGTAACTGGTTTCTATGGCAACATGTTAAGTGTGCCTTGCACAGAAGACCTGTTCATTCTCCGTTTTGTATCCTGTGGTGACCTCTTTAGGGACAAAAGTCCCCAGCAGAGCCTTTTGTCAAAGATGAGTGGACCCTCTTTGTAGCTAAAAGAGATTTAATCACTCTTCTAAACACACTCCACTTGGTCAATGCCAGACCAAGACAGGTTGTGATGGGTGAAGTCCTGTCTGCTTCAAAAGCCACCAGGTTGTTCAGAGAGAAGCCACAGTCAGCCCTATGGAAGGTCTTTTCTTCTGCACTGACACTGACGCCTCTGCTGCCTTCCTCCATCCATGGGGACTTCCTGAGCAATTGCTGTGGCAGAGGGGCACCACTTGCACCCAAGCAGCAAACCAGGCCAGGGACAAGGCTCTGCGTGGGATGTATGTGATCCTGTTCCAAGGACCTACATTTTCCGCTTCTTTTCTCAAGCATCTCTTTTACTGTGTTCATGCCAAACCCTTTGATAAACAAAGAAGTATCCCCTGTGCACATGCACACACCCACACCCTCATTAAATGGCAATATCAATAATTCAAGAGGTCACCACTGAGGCTTCAGTGACTTCTTAGAGTTCTGATCTCATATGGCAGTGGGGTCACTGGAAAGAAACCTGCTCAGCACATCACAAGGTTGAATTCCCTATAGCTAAGATTCAAAGACAGGGTCTTGCACTTCAGTGAATTATCCAACAGTCATCAGGACTGGCCTCTGAAAGTTGCATGATGCTCAGGATATTCCAACATCCAGCTGGGTTATTCCAACTTCTATCTGGAAAGGATTCCAGGAGGGATTAGTCACTAGTGTAGGTAAGTGCCTGATTGTTATGACTTGGGCTGTCTGTTCAGCATTTCGTTTAACTTGAGCTGCAGAGCAGACAGAATCCAGAGGCAAGTTGAGAGGAAGCAGTTAACACCAGCAGTGTAAACAAGCTGATAGCACTGCCAGGCTCTGCTTCCCTGGAGGAAGAACTAAGGGGCTCAAGGATTTGTGTCTGAAGGGAATTTGAACTGAGTGAGACTAGTCCAGCAATCCTATCCCTGGCAAGTTAACTTGAGGAGGGCACCAAGTGTCCTACTCCGACCTGGTTTGTAATGCACCATTTCAGAAACGTTTGGAGCATTATAAACCAGCCAGAAAGACACAGCAGTGCAGTGTTTTTAGCGTTGCTTCTGCATTTTCTCAACATATAAGGCAGTAGATGTCAAATTATTTTTTCTCACTTTTTTATATAAAACCTTAGTGGAGTTGCAGCCATCACTTTTTTTTTCCAGGTCTCAAGTGTGAAAAAAAATTGTTGCCTAAAATGCTATAAAACTTACTAATTTATTGTTGTAATTTTCAAACTCCAGGCAAAAGAACACTTAAATGCTTGCTCTACAATTGTCCACACATCACTGTCATGGTGAGATTACACATTCAGCTAAGTCTGTTCACGTGTGAGATTTCAGCCAAGACCTAGAGATATATGTGTCCCCACTTACAAGAAATAGATGTTCTCTCATGAGAACACAGCTTAGTTGACATAGGTTAACACTGATGGTGATGGGTTGTTTTAACTTTCCCTGACAATCCAGCAAACAGTGAAATGAGTCTCCCTGTTCTCAATCCAGTTCCCAGTCAGGCTGTTGCATCACAGAATTCCTTCTGCTGCCCTTTGCCATTTCAGAGCAAGCACCCTCCCTCGTAATGGAAAAGGACACTGCACTTCATGGGAGCATAGAAATGATCTCACATCACCACATAAGGTGCTGCTACGTAGAATGGAAGGAGTGTTGCCCATTCCCTGTATACAGACTGAAAGCTGAAGGGTTTTCTGTCAAATAATCTAGATTTTGTGTTCCAACTACATAACCTGTCTCATAGAGGATACTGCTTCTCCTTACAACCCTTGCCTTTCTACATGGATGTACATCTGCAGATAACCTGAACTTACAGAATATAATTTCTTTGAGGAAGAGGAGTCTGCATGGCTCTTAGATTTGCCTAACTTCAATTATGCCATAATCATATTGGCAGCAATACCTAAATATTAATATTAATATGCCACACCAACTGGATTACTGGAATAACCTCAAAGCAAATGCAAACTGAAGGCATATCAATCCTTTCTGATCTGGAAAATACAGAATGAATTCAGGATGCCACCGTCTTGGTGGTAGCTGAGTTTACCCAGACCAAAGAAATTTAAAAAATCAAAAGCACAATTATTTCTTTTACAAGCTACCATATTCCATACTGGTTTCTAAGCTTTGCTCTCTGGAAGGACAGAAAAGCAGTGGATCTTGACTAAAAAACACCATTCCATGAGTTGTCAGAATGGACCTTATAATGGCTGGGAGAAGAGTTTGATTTTCTCTGTGCTCCAAGCAGTAAATCAGAAAAAAGACTACTTCTTAGTTAAGACTACTGTACTACAAGATAGAAGTCCATCAAATAAATCAGAGGATATATGCCACTGGGTAGGAAAAATTCTGAGACAATTGTTTGCTGTTCCTTGAAGAACAAAATCAATTCACATGAAAATCTCCTAATGAACAAGATTTAGGAGTGATGAGAGTTTTTATTGCAGCTTCCTTCTGATGGACCCAGTATAAGCACACAGACATTTCTGACCTCATTAACCTGACTGTGTGCAACATGATGAACAACAGCTTAAGGATGATTTGTAATAGCAAATTCTTGCTCTCCATAAGGATCTTCTTTTGTAGGAGGCCATGCATTGGCACTGCCCTCCATTGATGATTCATATTCCTTGGCCTTAGGCTATGAGTTTGCAAGGGGAAACCTTTGTTGTGTCCACATCTTTTCTGACTAATGCTGGCTGGAAGATCAGGTTAAGAAAACAGAATTAGATGCATCAGGAATGGAGAAACAAAGCCTATGGCAAGAAATCAAAAATCTGAGACACTGTCTCCAAAATGAAGATGATCTCTTGATTAGTGATAAAACAATGTGAGGCTGTGCCAACTTGTGTACAGCAGAACCAGTCATCTAACAGTGGCTGCCTTTTAGCTTTGCACACGTACAGCATTTTCCAGACTTCCTTGCTCGTAGGAAGGTCAGGAGAGGACAGGGTAGGGACCACCTTTTTGAGGCACAGCTGATTGACTTTTGAGAATGAGACTGACAAATATGCACTCGATGGCAGATATGCAGATAAGCATGAATGTCCTACTCAGCATTCAGCTCCAGTGCCAGCTCCTGATTATAAGAGAAACACGTGACCTAGGATGTATTTTCACAAAGAGTTAAATTATAGAGGAGCTACACACCTTCAACTTCCACCCAGTTCAATAGAAAGATTTCTAAAGACTCAATCACCATCAGATTTTCTTCTGCAACTGTGCCTATGTTACTTTTACAACACCTGCACACTGATGTTTAGGGAAACAGCTGGGAGATTTCAGAGCAGTCCATTACAGCAAAAAAAGAACAGAGCTTGCTACCAGATAGAGACTTCATTAGATGAGAAATAGCTTTGCAGTGAAAACCATGAGAAGCTTTTCTCAAAGCTTGCATCTTAATTAAAAGAAAACACTTTTTCTCCCCATTATACTCTCTTCATATCTTTTACACGAATGTAACGAAAAACTGAAAATTCACACAGTATCTCTGGAAAATGAAAAAGTAATAATATTTCTGCCTTTCTGCAAAAGGCAGAAGTCAAATGTCTATCTGTATAGAAGGAATTTTCTTCATAGGCTTTAGAAGTACCAACCTTGTCAACTGAAATAAAAGGAACAAATAACACGGTGAAAAGGTGGAGTATCTCTTCCTACAGCCCATGGCTCTAGAAGTTCACTAATACTTAGATCCGTTTATAATCTAATCATTAATACATTCATGCATCAGTGCTTGAGATGGTCAAACTCGTCTTTCGGCTGTAATTATTAAAATTGTATGTATGGATATCCATCTCCAGGAATTCTCAGGAAATTTTCCAGATACAAGTTGATTCATAGTCCTCCCATTGCACAAAGTACTTCAATACCAGTATCCCATTTTTACAGAAAGAAAACAGTACATAAAAGTGAGTTCCTACTGAAATCAATCTAGAACAGCATGAGGCCCTACTAACTTGCTGGGTGTTATACTGAACAATTATGCTGGGGCTATGACCAAATAATTACATTCTCCACTCTGTACTTTTATCAAAGCAACACCCTCTCCTTTTTTAAAGAAATAGAATTTTTTCCTAAATCATATAAAATTATCAACCCATACCTATAACCACCACCAATCTGTTTCTTAATTTAGGATCCATTTTTCCTTAGGGAACTATAAACCCAAACACATTCATGTAAAACATAATCATGCATTCATAATACAGAAAAAAAGTTAAGGGAGTTGTTTTTGTTGGGTTATTTATTTATTTATTTTTAGTTAAATTATGCATTTATGGAAAAATAATTCCTGACATGTAAGGCAAGATACTAGTTCTTTTTAAAAAATTTATCCCAATCTAGAATTATTTGAATCAATACATATAGTAGACTAATGGGGAGAAATTATGGGTACTAACACCTTTTTCATGACAGTACGGCACTCTACATGTTAAGGAACCACTTTCTGACTGGCACTTTAATCTAAGATGAAACATTCAATCAAATATTAAAAATGAGGCAGGGGATGGTGATTACCTTATGCAATTCCCTGTGCCCAAGGAATTTAACCACCAATATTTCAAGGAGAATGAGACATTCAGAAGGGACAAGAGAGAGAAATTCCATTTTCTAGTTTTATGCATGTGTGAAATAAAACTGCTAAACTGATATAATTATGAAATGAAAGTGCTACCTCTGTGCAAAATGTAGCTCATCTAAACCTACTTCTGTTGGCCCAATATATCTGCTGATAAAAATGTCTTTGATTTTTATAAACTTAAGGAAGGTTAATTCCTTACTGGAGGTTGAATCCTAGAAGAACACTTAAGTGCGGCTCCCAGAAGACCTCACTAGTGTTATGTCACCCAAATCAGATCTTTAACACTTAACAAGACTTGCCTTGGGAGAAATAAGGACAAGCAAATCCAGTCTCACCAGTGAGCTTATTCCAGACAGAAATGTGTCATGAATTAATCATACAAGCAAACTCTTGTACCTCAGCTGGAATGGAATACTGTTTTTTCTTAAAAGGATGCCACAATCCCTACGGGACTTCCAAGCTATTAATGTCTCTACTCACAAATGATGTTCAGTGTTCTAATGGGATATGGAAAATGCCAAAGCAACTCCTCTCAAGAGAGGCAAGGCCAGAAATGAAAATATTTGCAAAACAATAAAGCCACAGGAAACCAAACCTTTTTCTAAGCTGTCAAGCAAAGAAACAAGAAACAGAACAGCTTGGTGAAAGCAAGAGGCCCTTTGCTGAGAGAAGAGCCCCTGACAGCTGCTCTTTGCCTAAAGACCTCAGTGCTCTCAGAATGCCAATTAAGACATGGGGAGGATGGATAATCAACTGGAGACCCTAAAATATGAATCCATCTGTTTAGACTTGTCATACCACGTACCAAATAGGTTTCTAGTAGTGCACAGGATTTTCTTCACAGTTACCATGGTACAGTGCAAGACTATTGCAATCAAGAAGATGTATGGTGCCAGAGAGTAAAAAGAAACATTTTGGCCAGTATCTGCTGATTTTTTCAGAGAGACCTAGTAAAAACTCTTGTTCTTCACCTCATTCACCCTTCCTCTCTGTCTCCTGTGAGGGGTCCCATAGCTGTTCACAGCTGGGATCTCTGGCACAGAGACATGAGGCCTCTTGCCCAGCCTTGTATAAGGAGGTCACTGGCAGGACCAGAGCAGATCTTGCAGAAACCAATGCTATATCAATTACCTTTCAGATGTCTATTTAATGGAGCAAAGTACCTCTAGCATTTATGTTCTCAAGCCACTTATCTGGTGGGTCTCCTCTGGAAATCCATCTGAGAGGAGATACCATTTGAACTGAGCACGTGTGTTAGAGAAACCATAGACAAGTATGTTAAGTGTGAGAATAGAGCTTATAAAAGCCAGTGACTAAGTAGACTGCTTTACCCTTGATTTCTCTGGTTCATGCTAATTTAAACAGTTTCACAGGGACTTTTAACCATTCTTTGAGATCCCTGAGCTCAGCAGGCTCTGCAAAACTATTCCACCCTGTTCCCTGTCTTGGTCTTAGTTTAGCTGACCACGTGGGAAGGAGATGTGTGTGTCTGTACACAATCAGGTGCTCAGGATGAAAAGCCACTCCATCTCTGTGTGGTCCACAGGGGACTGGGAAAGAGAGAGGGTTCATATAATGGTTTCCACTAAAAGATCAGACCATTCTGGATTAGGGGAACTGGAGAGATAAGGAGATTTGGTCTTTGTCCTGTGAATCCATCAGTAAGGGAAATGCTGGACACCTGGACAAAAAAGAATGAGCCATTTGCTTATGGTTCCAGTGACCAGGGGAATGTAGACATGGGGGTGGAAATGCTTGGGCTATTTTGTCATGGCTTCATTGGTCAGGGGAATGTGGGCACCTGCATTGCACAGCCTGGGCAATCTGGCCACAGTTCTATCAAACAAGGAACTGTGGGCATCTCTGATCTCATCAAGCAAGGCTGTTTGCAGCTTTGTAAGTAGCTGACAATATAAGAGAACTAAAAGAAAAAAAAGAACAGAGTTAACCAAATAGAAAACACTGTGGACACGTGGGAGAGAGACCACTGTGCAAAGCCTGGCACCTGATTTTTTTAATTAGGGGGATTTGTCTCCCCATGTGCCATCAACATGCAACAGAACTATCTCCTAGCCATATATCACAAGTTCTTTTGTGGCTTCTGCAAGCAAAAAGGAGAAAAAGTATTTTACATGCTACAAGTATTTAAACTGATCAGTTCACTAGGAAGAAAGAAAAAGAAAAACTGAAATAGAGAGAAAAAAGGGAATCCCTATGGAAAGAAAGATTTCACTCTAAAAATACTAACACTGAGTCAGACAGATACTGCAACTGCTTACAAAGCAGGGCCAAAGAATCCCAAGGGCAAGTCCCTCTGCCATGATGGAAAAGCTCATGCAGAGGAGAAAACAACTGTCAAACTGGAGTTAGCACATCTAAGCCTGGAAACAGTGCTAGCAGTTCTCTCTTTCACTGGCAAGGACTGCGCAGCAGCCCTCCATTTTCAACCTCTCCCAGAAGCAACAGAAACAAGCATACCCTGAGATACAGAGAAGGGTAGAGTAGTGAGGACCTAAAATACAACAATAACTGTTAAACGCCAAATTAGGACTGTGATGCTCAAAACCCAACTGTTGCTGCTCTGGAGAGCTATCAAACAACAAAAATGCTGTGACAAAAGAGTAACAGCCTGCAGACAGCCAGCAGGCACCAAGCACCTTGTGTCCTGTGAACTCTCTGCTCTGCAGCTGCTTCGAAGGAATAAACCACCTGGTTTTGTGTGCAGGCAGGGTTCTCTCAGTGCTCACTCGCCCTAAGCTAAGCTGGATTTCCAGCATAGTTCAAGCTACCAAGGAAAAAGTCTGATCACAGTTTCCACTTGTTTCACAGATGCCCTTAGTGCTTTTGTTTACCTGACTATAGAACTCATGCTAAAGCCACAATCCTAAAATGCTTCCAGAAATGGAGATGGTATTAACATTTCATTTATGCCAATAAACCTTGGATTTCTCTGAGTGACACTATTGTCACTTGGCTCAGAAACACCAGGAAGTAGACTTATCTTGTCCCTTGGCATATTGGCTCAACTGCAAGAAGTAACAGGACTCAGCAACCCCAGGGAGTGATGTTTAAATGAAGGCATTTCCCATCTCACACCTGAGATGGGATGAAAGCAGGGACACAGTGACTTGCTATGGCTTGGCCAGCTGGTGGTACCTCAGCTGTGATGCTCTGAATCAGCCACAACCCTACACAACTCCCCAAAAGCAGTCTTATTGCTTTTGCCTGAAGATTGTCTTGGGATATTTGCTGTATATGCAAAGTCCTATATCTGTTCTGGGATGTGAACCTTCTCTCTTTCAGGTGATTTATCGTGCCTTAAGTCCAGCTAACAAGATTGAAGACCCTTACAGTCCTGAGGCTCAGGATCTCCTGAAGCTCACCAACCTCCGCCTGCTTTTGTTAAAAAGACAGGAATGTCCATGCCATGGCTCAGGGTTAGTAGAGAAACCCCAGAGATTTGCCCACTATGCTATTTATGACCTGATCGTCCGGGGAAGCTGCTTCTGCAATGGGCACGCAGAGGAATGTGAGCTTACCAACAGGACAGGAGTCACGGAGAACATGGTGAGTTCCAGACATTTGCCAGCTTACTAGACTTGCTGCTTGCTTCTGCTGTCTCAGCCTAAATGTGTATTTTGTGTGTGATCCTGTCCTGTCTCCCTAAGCCTATCCAAAAAAAGAGCAGCACAGTCAATCCACATTAGTGGAACCTACACCACTCTGGGAAAACATTTCCTATTCTCCTTCACAGTTTCATGTATAATAACTGCATTGCTAAAAACTCTGGACCTCAAGATACCTATACATTGAAAGGGGCTTTTGGAATTGAAACAGAGATCCAACCCCAAATATAGTGAATGAAATCTCCTATTTATATACCTGCACAGAAATGAACTAATATCTTTGATGCAAAGTCTGCCCTGAGCAGAATTTTAACATCAGATCTCAGATTTTCTGAGTTTGTGAGGCATAAGCAGTTCCGTCATACTGAGGGTTTCAGCCATCACTTTTAGGTTTTCAACATTCTGTGTTCTTGTTACTCACAACATAGACAGCAATGTTCAAGATGTGAAAATAATTTCCACTTTCCCACTCTTTTATCCATGCATCTTTAAATAAGTTAGAATACTGTAAAAAAAAAAAAAAGCCAAACCTTGTAGTAAAATTATGCTTCAGTACATGGAGTATCCCTTCCCTGTTCAGTCTTTTCTCTCCATTTGACTCTGGATGTGCACAAGAGGAGTTGTGTCTGTTGTGTTTGAATGCACTCTCAGGCATTGAAATTCAGAGGGAATGACTGATGACTCCTTTTTGATTTAGCTGTAAGCACTGTGTGGAGAACTGTAATAACAGTTATGGGGAGATTTAATCTGATCAAATATCCAGGTGCATCTAGACACATACATCAGAGATGAAATTCAGGCCACTTTAAACTAGTCAGTACCTCCTCTGGATCCAGAAGTCTCTGTATGGGGTTTTGAAAACCCAAATAACTCTTAGAATTCTAGTCCCTGGTGCACTGTGACATAAAAGTCTCAAGAAAAACATCCTAAGCTGATTTCTGTCCCTTTAGATATATGGTACACTTGACATTTTGGTTTATGTTATTTTGGAATGTGTATTCATTGTCTTCCTTTCAACTTTCCCAGGTCCAGAGGTAGATATTGTAAGATAATTAGGACTGTATGACTTCCAAATAATTTCTGAATCTGTTCCATCTGTGGTATAAATCCAAGATTCAGCTACACTATGTGATACTATCAGATTCAAATAATATAGACTCGCTTTAATCATAACTGTGTGGAGAAAAGCTGTTTAAAGAGTGCATCATCCTCACTGCAAACTGTTAAATAGACACACAGTGAAATCAAATAGATGAATAATACTCTAAGTGAATGCAGCTGGTAGAAAAGTAAACATTCTGCCCATCAGAAAAGGAAAACACAATATTGTCTACGTTACTGGCATAACCACTGTAAACTATGACTGGATATTTTTCCCACTGGTCACAAGGGAATAGAAATTTTTTGTGCCATCAGTGACTTCACGGGGCAGAAGGTGAAATAGTTTTGATGAAATGCTCTTCACGAGTGACTCATGTCCCAGGAGAGAGAGGGTGGATGCAGCACATGATTCACACAGATATTATCAAGACTTTGTCTAAGCAAGGATTCAAACACAGCTGTGCAAAGAATAAGAAAAGCCTTCCATAGTTTTAACCATCTCTAGGATCCTAGAGGAAGCCTGGAAAAGATGACAAGTGGGCTGGTTTGTGTCCTCACATAAAGGTGTGATCAAGCACACCTAAACCACTCACTAGTGAATGCCTGTTGAATGAGATTTTCCTGACAAAGAACATTCAAACCTTCACTAGTTGCTGCAGTTTTAACACTTTGAAATCTCTTCTATAGTGCCTGCCTAAATAATGTCTGCTGCAAATTAAGGTGATTCCTCCTTGTTCCTTCTTCCCCAATGACCAAAGTGAGCAGTTGATCCTCCTTCTGCAGACACTATTGGAAGGTTCTCACCGTATCCTTCCTTAGGTTTTATTTTTTGTACTAACCAGAGAAGTGTGAAACCTTAGGTGGTAAAAATTTAAAATTCTACTCCAAAGTCACGCAAGCCTGTAGTAAAGATGATCATGCTACTGTGCTCATCTTTTCTGTGCTTTAGACGTTTCAACCTAAGTCTTTCTCAAATACAAAAGGAAACCCACTCCTGGAAGATCCAGGTGCCTGGATCCTTTTCTATTTTATTTAATACTTACCAATGATGATCTTGTAGCAGTGAGGGGAGAGTTCACATAGGTCTAGATCTCAGGGTTTGGTTTACACAGCCAGCATGAGGGAGTTTATGTAAGTGTATAACTTTTTGTCTTGCTATACAGTAATCTCCTTGCCTGCAAGCAGGAGGAAAAGGCCTTTGTTGTTGAGGGTTGAACACCAACGATACAGTTCCTATCAGACAAACTACACTGCAAAAAACCTTTGCCATTTTGCAATTTCTTGGCAGAGGAAAGATGCTCTGCTTTTAGTCACACAGTAATGGTGACCCACATAAAACAGGGTGTGGAAAAGATGTTACAAACACTGCACATCCTGAAATAATCTGATTCAATCCACAGGCCACATGTAATATTTAAGGTACACGTGGGCAGAACAAGTCCCAGGACACACAGTTTTTAATGTGGCTAGTCTGGATGATATAACATCATCCACACATTGAAGGCAGAGCAACTTTATGTTTCCTGGGCTGCTCTTAGGTAATTAAATAAAATGATGCAAAAAATAAAGACCTCCACAGAAAGGCTTAAGTAATAGGAGTTTCAGCCTCTTAATTGTTCATAGTCCTCCTATGATGTATTTATCTTCTGTAGTTAACAAAAATAAAAGCAATTTCATGTAGAAAACAACTGTAATTTTTTGATATGGGATAGGCCCAAAATCTGAGATCATTCTGCACTTTGGTCTTAGAAAACGCATTATTGTGTTAACTTGTAAGTCTGCTCTTCTTACTCTGACAGAAATCTCTTCCATTTGTAATGCTCCTAACACTGCTAAACTGATACTACATGGAGGCTAAATAATGGAGAAAATTAAAGCAATTTATTGATACTTTTGAACCAATACTTTTCAACATCATTTTGGAGGGACTGGATGAGCTACGGCTATTGGATGATCTATACATGATCAGTTTATCTGTGGATATTTCACTTCAGCCATGGCAACCCATTCAGCTTCTGGCTTCTCCACTGAGGCTGCCAATAAGAAATGCAGCTCTGTGAGAAGCAATGTCACAGATGCCACAGTGTCATAGCAACAAATGGATACAAGAAAACTGCAGATTGTAAACCCAACATCCAAGTGGTGCATCATTCCTCATAGCTTGAAATCCTACATAGTTTCATGCATATTTCTGGTCATAAGTTTGTGAAAATACAGAGAGATTCAAAATAGGTTCATAGGATACAATGAAAATAGTCTCTGACTTCTTATTTTGGATCAAAAGAATAATAATTACTTTTTTTGTGGGGCTTTTTTTTTTTTTAAACAAGCCATGAACCCATCTCAACACCATTTATCTAGATGACATTTCCTGTACAAAGTACTGAGAACATCATGTTGGATGGGAGGAAAGCTTTGAGAAATGAAGATGGGAGATGTAAATAGGCAAGAAACTTCAGGACAAACATATTTTGAATTTGAGGTTTGTTGCTATTGACAGTGATGTTTTCTTGGTTTCTATTTAGCTTTCCTCAGACCAAAGGAAGAAAAAAAGAGACAGAGATTTCATTCCTCACCCAACTTCAATAACTTCTTATGATAGCTAAGGGTAAAATTCCCCTTCTGAATATCACAGCTTGCATTTTTCAAATTCTTACAAATAGTTCCTGGATCTTTTTTTTTTTCCTTTTTCTGGGGGGCATTAATATGCTGTTAAAGTGAAACAACTGCTAGGACCCAGCCAGCTGAATGCATCTAGTCGTGTTCTATGGTTGGAAGAAACAGAACACAATCATGTCCAAGGTATTGACACTGCAGGATGTACAAAGTTATGTGTGTCTCTACAGAGCTGTCAGGTTTAGGATCTGCTTTGATGGCCCATTTTAGCTGAGTCCAGAGGTGCTTCCAGAGCAAAGTTTACAAAGCAGAAAGTGCATATGGACAGAACACAGAATCTAGACCAAAGTCCTTTTCATTTGCCAAACATTTCACAATTCTCTTTCTAGCCCATGAGAAATAAGTTCAGAAAGAGGAAAGCAAATGTGGATTAAAATGTTTTTGTACAAAGCATAAGGGTTTGGGTTTTTTCTTTTTTTTTTACTTGTTAATTATTGGTACCTACACTGCCAGGAAATTCTTACAAGTGGCCTCGGATGTTTCTTTTGCTTCTTTATCCTGTTTACAGAGACAAACTAGACTCCCTCTGGGCCTGATCCTCCACAATGAAGCAAATGGAAAGTTTTCCATTTACTTCAAAGGGAGCAGAATCTGGTTCTAAGTAGCATTCCTTGTTTGGCATAATGGAGGTTACATAACGTAAAACCTACTTGATTACATCAATTTTCTAGGTGACCAGGCTGTCGTAACCCTTGCAAATATTATCTACCTCCTCTTCAGATATCTTGTGCAGTTCCATTCATAATCCCCAGCTAAGTTTTCACATTATCTGATTCCAGCTGTGCCCAGAACTCAGAGATGCAAGAGGTGCCATTCACTTTCAGGACATTTGAACAGTGGTGCTTACTCATTATGCTGTGATTTCTTAAAATACTGAGTCTCATTCCCCTTTCTGTTTCCTCCATTCTTAAGACACTCACCAAGAGCTGGTGACCTGCTGTAACTCAGAAGACACATTTCAGCCTGACAGCTGGTACTCATGTGCAGTTTGTTAAAGATTGATAACGGAGTTACTGGCACTGCAGGCAAAAATAAGAGGACAGCTTGCCCCCAAAATCAATAATAATCAAAGTAGAATTCAGAAAGAAAACAATAAGAAAGCAGAATGATATGGATTGAGGGACAGCCAGGTGTGTGTGTGTAAAGCCTGAGGGAAGTGAATTCAGGCAGAGGGTGGAGTTGTGTCTTGAAACTGTCACAGGCTGAGTGATATCCCCTCACAGGAAGTATGAATTTTGTACTCCTTCTGGTCTATTTATCCTGTTCTCTTGTTACTGTTCAAAACGTTCTTAGGGATGCCAGTCTGAATATTCAGCTAAACACTATCACTGATTTTTTTCCACCATTACCACTTCAGTGAATTTGGAACCAGCAGCAACTCATTCACTCATTCACTGCTATGGAGATCAAAACCTGTGTGGGCTCAGGTGGCCCTGCCAAAAGTGTCCCAGCTCTACTTATCCCTGTCAAGTTCCCACAGACTTAGTTTACCAAAGTCACCAAGTATGAGCCAGAAACTCAGTTCCCTCAGAAAACACCCATATGTGTACTATTTTTCTGACATATACAGGTATTAGACCTTTTCCCAGAAAACCACAAGTGACAGAGGAAAACAATGGCTTTTCTCATTCCTGACTGGAGCAGGAATTTGAACTGCCCATCTTCCCACAGCAGGCACTGTAATCTGGGGGTTCCTCCCAAATCACCCATTCTCTTTGCAACTTCGAAAAAGTTGAAGGAAATTTTTAGTTTGGCCTCTTATAAGTTGCATGTGCTCTCCTTAGGACTTGATATTCAAGGATTTCTTATAAATCTGTCTTTTCATTTGGAAAGACCACAGAGCCCATTTGAACTGTAGGAGAAACAAAGCAGAGCAGCAGACAGAGTTTCATTTAACCATGCAAAATGACCCAGATAAAGTCACTTTACTACAAGCAGGTAAGGGATAGCCTCTGATGTCACTGCAAACTGTGGTATCCCAAATTTCTCTGGTGACATTACAGAGCAAATATAGAGTCCAAAGGCAAACATTTTTTCCGAATCAGCAGGAGTTTCTCTCACCTGGAAGTCTTCCAAATTTAACCTTCATTCATCAGGAAAAAAGCCCTCAAATAGACTGACAGTAGCCCAGGAGAAAGAGCAATAACCACAACGTTTACTGAAAGGACAATAGGTAAACAAACTAAATGGGCAGAAAGAAAACAAGAGGCTTCAGGTATTATACAAAGCTAAACAGACTTTAGAAAAATTTAAAAACTGCAGTACAAAGAGGTGGAAAATTTTCACTCACTTTCTCAGCTGTGGATCAGAATTCAGGTGAAGCAGCTTTGTGCAGTCAAAGGTGACTAAGTATCATGTAATTTCTTGGAACTATAGTATGAAAACAGGATAAAGTTCTACACTATGTGCTATAAATCCACCAGAAGTTACAGAGCCCAATGGAAGAACTGTTGGATGAAACTCAAGGCTTAGTATAGCTGGTCAAGCTAAATGACTGGAACTGATCATCCTGGCATTGAAATCCACAGAGCTATAAACTCCTCTATGTCCTGATTCAAAGCTGCTCAGGTGGTTGATGTACAAATCAAAGCCTTTGGCAGCAACACCAAACTAGTAACAGCATGACTGTGCTGTGAGACAGATGAGGGAATTAATCCAGATTAAAAATACCAGTGCCAAGGGAAAAAAACCTCTCGGTTTAGCTTTTTTCCAAACATGGTTTGGTTGTACAGTCCAGTTTATACATGACTCAGGCCATGATGTAGGTGATAGCATAGAAGGAAGTAGTAAGGAAATGTCTCAAATTGAGGTTATCCCAAAAAAGTTTGCATCATGAAGCCACAGTCTGAGAATACAGCTGCTATACCAAAATACAAAAGTAGAACTCACTTTCACATGGCCATTAAAGCCAATAAGATGGTGATTGAGTATAGCAAAATATTTGTGTTCCTTTCCTGGACTAATAATATCCTCTAAATTCAGTTTATAAACATCTACCCTCTGCAAAATGGATTAGAAAACTTGAAGCATGATGAAGCCAGAATATCAACATTTAAAGCAAGGGTTTTCATCTTTCAGAGCTGACAGAGTGAATTAGTGACAGGAGCTGAATGTATTTGGAGAGCAGGACTGCAAACTATTCCAGGTGATGCACATGGGATTCAAATTGGTATTATGAAACGTGGAGGTTTATACAATCACACAGTCTGCCTGCCTGCATCATTTTCTCACATCCATTCCTCACAATAACTTTGGAAGTCACTATCCAGTTTCAAAAAAATTTGTGAGAGCAACTGCACTCAACACAATGAATGGAAAAGAGTCTCTGAGACAATACAGTTATCAGAGTAATGAGGAAAAGGAGATGAAGTGAGGTGTCATAAAAATAAATTTCATAATGTTTTCAAAGTACTCAAATATTGCAGCAATGAGCACAGTGGAGAAGTCCATACAGGCCTAAAGAATTTTGTATCTAAGGATCAGGATATGTCAAGTGATGCAGTGTTACATATGGAACAAAAGGATAAAGTGAAATATAAAGGTGAGACAGAAATCCCCTGGATCTCAATTTTTCATCTGCTGTACCAATAAATTTACATGCATTCATAAAAAACAGTGTCATAAACTACTCAGGCTTTAGCTAAAAACTGGCAGCACAAATCTTGCCTCTGTTGCTCACATCTTGCTTTCAAGTTTCCTCCACCTGGATTGCCAGCTCCAGATAAAGAAAGCTGAAGTATTTCTTACCTCAGGTGCCTCCTTGGAGTCAGATATCCTAATGATTTCAATGACATTAATCCAGAGGCAATAAAAGTGCTATTATTAGTGTCCTCAAGGCACTAATAGAGCTTTAACAGCCCTGAGCAGCCCCACCTGGGACTCTTACCTGAGTTCTCCGTCCATTGGCTTGGGTGTTCTATTTAAGCTCAGCCCTGGGCTCTCACTGCTTGTTTGAGCTGTGCTCTGGGTGTTCCTGTCTGCATCCCTGGCCCTGCCTCCTGGGGGGATGTTGGGGCTCTGCTGTAGGTCTGCACCCTTCCCTGGTGTGTGCTGTAGCTTGTCCCTCACTCTGCCCTCTGAATGGACTTTGCATCCACGTCGTGTCTTTCTGGGCCTGTCTCTTGCTGCTCCTGAATTATCCCAGTCCCTTTCCTTTTTGTTTCTGGGCTGTCAATGGGCTGTGGTGCCAGGCCCCTGCTCTGCCCACAGTGCCCCCTCAGTAAGGGCACAGCTTTTGCTGTGGTTGTAAACCTCAGCTTGTAGGTCTTTGGCCATTAAAGAGCAACTGCTCCTTGTTGCTTCCTGATAATCCTCTCCTTATTAATCATCATTATCTCCATGTAGATCTCACCCTGCTTTCTAGGGCATAGAAAAGTGTCAGCACAGTTCCCCTGGCTCTGTACTTGTCTGATTATCTTCTCTTCCTTGGCATGATATTTGTGATCCAGTGAGATCCCGTGCATCCTGAGATCTAGTATTTGGTAGAGATTGTAATTTCCCAGTTTTTTTGGTCACATTTTGGTGAGAGAAATTATTTCAGACTTATTTCAGCAGTGAATAACAACACCTGCTCTCCTTGTGCTGGTGTTGAATGTGACTCTCACATTCTCCTGTCCTTGAGCAGATATCCTATTTTGTAGTTTATCTCAGTTTCCTGTATTTTATTTTTGTTCTTTCCTGGACTTTAGTCTCTGGATGCCTTTCCTATCTCTTCCTCTCTAACAGAACAAATTGTCTCATTACTCACAGCCACCTCACCTACCCTTATTTCATCTCACACTTAAATGGAACAGGTCTCTTCCACAGCACAACTTTTCCTGCATTAACCCGTCTTTCTGTGATGGCCACTTACATCCATTAATCACTTTTCCTGTGTGTTCAGTGTGAACTGTTCATCTCTGTTCTCTTCTATCCAAATCCTTTCTGTAATTCATTGTCACCTCATGTTGCACTCTCTTCTGTGACAGTTTCACCCATGAATGCCATCTGAGATTACTCTCCATGGAAAAAAATATTCTTGATACCCATGCACAGACAACATATGGCAGACTACTTCCTCTTTCATTTTCCTTTACCTTTGCACCAATACCAATAAATTCTCTTTGCCTTGTTATTAAACCTATACAAAAAAGGTTAGTACCCAAATCTAAC
The DNA here is from genome assembly GCA_013390045.1 of Picathartes gymnocephalus. Lineage (NCBI taxonomy): Eukaryota > Metazoa > Chordata > Aves > Passeriformes > Picathartidae > Picathartes > Picathartes gymnocephalus. The sequence goes on along the minus strand of WEKY01032050.1, from coordinate 461,603 downwards.
ACTTTCTAAAAGCATGCCAGCTTCCCTGTTTGCCTGTGCCTGCTCAATGGCTCTCCTGCTGGCTGTCTGCTTGGCTTTTCAGCCCTTTTGTCCAAGCCAGGCATCCTTCCACATGTGTTTGGTAGCTGTTCCATAGCAGGGATCACAGGTAGGAAGCGTCTCCTCTGCCTCTGTCCTGCTCAGGACATGCCACAAACTACAGTCCACAACAAACCAGTGGGCAGTGACACATCTACTTTCCAAAGAATAACTCGACCTTTCTTTTCCTCTTTCACTGAATTTTCCTGTTTATTTTTCTGAATAATTTTTCATGAATGTTCACACCATCTGTGCTGTGCACTGTAAGTGCAGGGTCCTGTGGAATAATGAATATTTGATCATGTCATTCAAGGCTAAAACAAGATTGCATGGTTTAATTCTACCATTTCCTAACTGCACAGGTGCGGTCTCAGCATTTTTCATATTTTTTTTTTTTTTTAAATAGTGAATACACAGCTTTTTTATGTATTTCTAAAAAAATAAAATGGGCGAACTTACAGATTTTGTACAGAAATACATTTTAAGAAGTATTTCCTAAGAAAGTGAAGAGATCCAGGATTTTGTTCTGATCCATTTTAGAATGAGCTGTAAAGTTCAGGTGGAGTCTGAGATGTGCAAATCTATAGTTCTAGGTCAGGTTCCTTTTTCTCTGTTCTCTGGCTTCTGAGGAGCAGCCCACAGGAGTGACCACAGGGGAGAACTTAAAGCCTGACGTGTCAAACCCAAATAGGGAGAAGCACAGCGCTGTTGTGTTAGTATTTGTGCCTTTGCCTCAGTCATTTCTCATCCTGTTTCGTGCCGTGAGCACGGAGGGGTTTGTTGTGCAGGGGTCTGGGGGCTCCGTGCCGCGTCCCCGGGCGCTGGTGCGGGCTCCGGCAGGCGCGCACGGCCCGGCTCCGTGCTCGGTGTGCCGTGAGCAGCCTGCGAGCCTGCCAGCTAGCCCTGGAGGGGCCACGGCATCAGCTGCAGCCGCTCCCTCTGCTCGCTACATCGCATTTCTGCCCGGGGAGGATTAGCAACCAGGGGAGCGGAGAGCAAATTGCTGCCGGCACACGAGTCTGGGGGCGGGGGAGCGCAGCCCTGTTACGGCTCTTCTGGACGGCTCTCTCCTGCTCCCGAGCTACCTGCTCCGTCAGATGGGGAAGGGCGGCTGCAGGGACAGCCTGACTTTCAGGAAAGACCATGGAAAAACGTAACTTCTGTTAATGGTGAGATTAAAAGATTAAAGTCAATTCACACCCCAGTCAGAATGACATTTCAGCCTCTGGTTTTTTTATGTGCAGTGGGGCAGAGCTGTGCTGAGCTCAGGATCCTCAGCAGCCCACAGAGGGACAGGGGTCTAATCCCTGAATTCTGTGCATTTCCTGCTCTAGCACAAGTGTCTCCTGGCATAACAGCAGCTGCTCTTGTGATAAATGTAGAGCATAGCTTATGGTACCACCCTTCCCTTTCTCTCACATCCTATGCTTGATATTTCCTCAAAAAAATTTATCTGTGAAATCCTTTCCCCGAGGCATAGCAAACAGATATTGGAATACTATTAAAAAAACAAAACAAAACAAACACAAAAAAAAAAAAACAAAAAAAAACCCCCAAAAAAACCCCAAAACAAAAACAAACAAACAAAAACCAACCAACCAAACAAACAAAAACACAAACGAACAAACAAACAAAAAAAAAAACCCTGCAAGCAACAGCATGTTGTAAGGCCATTCTTAGATGTGGGTTGACATTACAGAATCTCGTGCACCAAATCACAGTTTATTGTGGAAGTGGCTGCTTTACTTCTGGTGTGTAAAATGACTTGAGAGCAGAAGTAGTTTCAACAGTAACTTTCTCTTTGAAGGCTGGACTAGTTCAGTTTCCAAGGTCTGGTTTCTGATGCAAATATCTGCTTCCAAATCTGATAAATATTTGAATATTTCCATGATTAAAAATCATTATTTTGTTCCAATGAAGGTAGGTAAGTACAAAGGAAGCATGTTCTTTCTTCAAATAATTTTTCAAGCAAATAGTCACAGAGAGAACTATTCAGCCAGTCTTAGTCAAGACTTTATACACTTTGTTTGCCCATCAAATATTATGTATTGTTTTCTAGCTTAGATGGGTTTATGCATTTCAGTGGCATTCTTCAGCCAGCTCATTTTTGTTGAACATCTTCTAATTCCTCATTTATTTGATAATGTTCAAAACTGAATACAGCATTGCAGGTACATTTTTTTGTCCACTTGGAGTTATAGTGCTCTTAGTTCCATAGCCCAAAATTTTACTGGGCCTTTTCTACTAACCTAATTTATATCTAGTCGTATGTAAGTTGGCAGGCTGCTGCCTATTGTACCCAAGTTAAAACATCAGTGCCCTCCTTATAGAATGTGTGGTTTTGGGTTACTTTTCTGTGGGAGTACTGGCTGCTATTTTTCCATTTTTAATATTTTTGCTACATTTTTAACCATGCTAGGATATCCAGGGCTGTTTGCTCATTCATCTAACAATTTATAATTTAGTAATTCATGATGATTTCATTTCCCTATATTTACACTCTCTTCCAGATCAGTGTTAATGTCAAATAAGAGCCCAGCATCCTCTGTTAGGCTGTGCTCTCCCATGACTCAGCTCTGTTAGCCCAGAGTGTATTTGATACGCTTTGCATGTTCTTGCCCTGAACTTGTAAATCAAAATAAGATCTGTTATGTCACCCAATTTAGAGTCTAGAGGTTGTTCATCGATGCAGCAATTAAACAGCCAACTGACAGTTAAATTGTTGCTATGTGCATTTTGTAAGATATAGGACAAATTCTACACCATTAATAACTGAAAAGAGTGAGCTACATGTTTTAGTTCAAGGCTCTCTGGGTTTCCTAAGAGAGCCAGGCAGCTGTGTGGGACTTGTGCAGAAGTCCCACCTCCTCATGAGGCTGCTGGGGACTCCACCTGCTCTTGTAGCTTTTTGACTGTACTCCCTTTCCCCTGGCAGGTCCCTGGGAAGTGTGCGTGCAGACACAACACGGCAGGGGACCACTGTGAGAAATGTGCTCCACTCTACAATGACCAGCCTTGGAAGCCAGGAGATGGGAAAACAGGGGCACCAAATGAATGCAGAAGTAAGTGGAAGAAGTTTACTGACCTGGGCTCTCAGGGTGAGCACTCACCATGCCAGCAGGCAAAGCTCTGTCACAGATTTCAGTGATTTACAGTAATGGTGCCATTACAGAAACTGGGGATAAATTGCTGGTCATTGATGGAGAACTTCAGTGTGCAGGTCTTTTTTCTGCACTGGGGCTATTGGGGGGTGGAATTTACAAGACAGAAATCTGGTTTTCATGTATCTACACCCCCTCACATTCCAGGTTCTAGCAGAGTTTAAAATACTGCCAGCTCGGTTTGGAAAATGATACCACGGTTAGTGTCAGTTATAAAAGCCTGAAGGACGTTCTCTTGTCCTCACCAGAGTGTCGCTGTCACAACCACAGCGAGAGCTGCCACTTTGATCTGAGCGTTTGGTTGGCCTCGGGGAAGCGCAGTGGGGGAGTCTGTGACAACTGCAAGCACAACACGGAGGGACAGCGGTGCCAGAGGTGCAAACCAGGCTTCTACCGAGACAGAGGGAAGCCCATGTCTTCTCCAGAGGTCTGCAAACGTAAGTGACCGTATTACAGGAGGTGAAAAAATGAATGGTGGAAGAATCATTAAAAGAATGAAATAATTTCTATGGAATCAGTAACTCCCATAGAGGTAACTCATGAGTACTGCTATCTTTTCTTTGTATTCTTTTCCTAAACTACAGGGGGTTTTGATCAAAGGTGACCATCCTGATTTTTTATGTCTATTTGTCCCCATGTTATGACTCATTTTTTTTGTGATAACTGATTCAGTTCTCCAAATGCATTGCCTCCTGGGGAAAGGTACATTCTTCTTGTGTTTGGTTATAAATTAATAGAGTTCCTTTTCTCTTGAGGCACATTTTATTTACCTAGGGTTTTTTCTGTACCTGTCAAGACTATGTGAGCCTATGTGCAAACTACTGTTAAATTTCATTTGACTGTGCAACATCTGTGCACATAAATACATATAATGGATGCAGAAGATACAGGAGGCCTGGTACTGCGGATATTCACTTGGGAACAAACACAGCAAAACTCAGACTTATCTCTGGATACTACAGCTGTGTTATGGGGTGCTCTGCCCAAATTAATTGCATCATTAACACTTCAGCAGAATGTGTTAGGGTGTGTCTCGGGCACAGAGGCACTAATGGCTGCACACAGAGGCTGTACAACCTCTGGATCAAGATAGTTTGCACCCACCTAGTCTGGCAAACAGCCCAAATCTCCCTCACTTAAAGGAAACATTTCCTGAGTATCCTGCCAGCCTTCACAACTCTGATTCTATCTCACATCTGTTTGAGAGGTTGCTATTTCCAGCAATATACCTAATTTCATATTTCCCTTTGGATAGTTTTCCTTCCCCATAGCTGTCAGTTGCCAGCATAGAGAACTTTATCCTCTGTTATCTGACCTCTTGCCCACTGACATAATGAGCTTTTGAAGCTTTTCTGACCCTTTTCATGTTCTTCAGCAAGATTCCTCTTAAACACAAAGGTTACTCCTCTCCCTAGGAGTGTGAGTCCTGTGATATTGCTTAAACTTTCTGTGCCCAACATATCCAATGTTTCTGCTCTTTTGCGTTCTTCCCACTGGAACTTGGTGACAGCAGTCTGCTTCCACACAACTTTCTCTTCTCATTTTCACAGTGTTCATCACAGAACATGGATCAGCAGACAGGGCAAAGGGTGGGCTTATCTGACTCACCCTGTATCCTGTAGTGTTCTATGGTGGCCCCTTTCTGGTTCTGTTTCTACTCTGAGCAGATTTGCTACAGGGAAATATTGTAATGAGAACAAATTGTTGTGCCAGAAGATTAGCTTTCAATCTCATAGCACCTGAAAGAATCTGTGTATGAACTGTTGTACTGAGCAGCAGGGAGCTGGTGCAGTAACCAGCATCATGTGTAATAGCAGATAACTGCTAAAGTCAAGGAGCACTGGAGAGCTGCAAAGAGGAAAAAACATTGTTTGAAAATACAGCCTATCTGTGTGGAAACCCTAGAACAGTTTGCCTAGATGAAATCAGACCTTGACTCTACCTCTGCCTCTCTTGTCTGGTCTGGTTACAGGCCTCTCTGTAACCCCTGCCAACACTCTGCATAGCAAAAGAAAAACTGTTCAGAAATTTACCTTGTTGAAAGACCTTTATTCCTGTTGTGCCAGTCAAGCACAACAATGTTCTTTTCACCTGGGAAGGTGCTGCTGCCAGCAGAAGGCCCCCAAATGCAATTGTCTCCACTCTGGGTTGCATGCTCAGGCCTAGAGAGCTGCCATTCTGCTTTAGTCACTGAAAGTTATACGTCTTTTCTAGGCTCCTTGTTCTGTCAGAGGAGAAACAGTGGGACCTCTGGGGAATTATTTATTGCAGTCTAAGGTAGATGCCTGAAAAAGATGGACTGAATTGCCCTCTGAAGCATATCAATTTCCTTAAGAGGTTCTCTGGATCACTAGCCTGCACTAGAGTTTCTCTTAGTTGAGATGAACCTAATGGGTTTGATTCAGCAGCAAAGGTAAGCACAACCCTATCTGTGAATGATTCAAGTCAATGGGACCTTTCCCAGGGGTGTAAAGGCATTCATGAATGTTTGCCACATCAAGATATAAGGAAAGGGCATTGCAGCCCACTTGGCTTTTACAGCAGCTGTGTGCACGATGCTTGTACCTCTGTGGGAATAGGAGGTACTCTGGATATAAATACAGAGTTCAGAGAAAACTGGGAAGGAGGTGGTTAATCTATGCCTTTTCCCTTTCATTTAAGGCAAAGAAGAGAATTCCCACAGTAAGATTTGACAAATTACCATAATAGGTAGTACTTTGTATGATGGAAGACCTGATCCCCAAACACTTCTACATGTGGATTGCAGGCAGTGTGTAAATGTGTACTTCATGTTATGCTGCACCTCTGCAGAGAATTTTCAGGGAACACTTCACTGCTTTGGTTATTATCAGAGACAGCAAAACCAGAAACACCAATGGAGACAAGCTTGGGTAGAACAGACTCAGTTTGATAGAGGGAAGTTTTTCTTCCAGGACCATCATCAGCTGACATTAAACTGAAAAGCCTCCTGCAGGATGTGCAGGATAGAGGCCCTCTTCTTTAGCCTTTATGCTGGAAACTTACATTGCCAGTAAACCTCATCTGGTGTGGTCTGAGTTGTTCAGGTTGTGTGACCCTAAAACCAACTCTGGTTACTCAGTAAAAAAAAGGTACTACTTTGAGCATTGCTAATATATTAGACAATGAGACCACCAGATACATTTTTGTCATACCTTAGCCTGCTGATTATCAGTTGAAGAGCTGCCACTTCTGGATTAGCATGTTTTTTTAGGATTTAAGTGTACCAATTCCAAGGCATCATCTCACTTTGAGAAATTCATGCAAACAGTGCCAGACTAACAACACTAAATGGAAAACTCACCTACTGAGCAAGTGTTGAAAAGCAGTAATAAACAGCAAAGAGCAGACTGAATGGATGGTTTTGGTGAGAGCAACCTAGTGCCCATCTTCCCATTTTTAACTCGGAGGAAAAAAAACCTTCAATGAGAGACGAAAACTTGACCCTTGTATACAGTAGATACTGAGCTGGGAAAGGAAGTCTGATGAAAAAGCTGAATGAAATGCTGTGCTAATCCCTTTGAGAAAGCACGCTTGAAGAGTGCTCTGCCATCCAGAGCAAAGTCTAGATTCAGCTGTGACATCCCCCTCAGGCTCCCAGAAAGTTAACAGGACACTGCTCAAACCCAGAAACAGTCTTTAAGCATTAGTCATAATAATGAATAGCATTCTCTCTTAATCTGCCCAGAAAAAAAAAAAAGTTGTATAACAATTGGATCTCCTGGCACTGTCTAAACCACCCTTAGCTGACCTTCCAGTGCGAGACTGCAAAGACATTCCCTCAGAAAAAAAAAAATCTGCTGAAATTTGATATGGAAGTGTGAATCTGCTATTCCTTTTTGTCTGCAGAGGTAGCCTGCCTCTGATCCCTTTGCTTCTCCAGTTCCTACCAGCTGGGATGAATGAGAGCCAGGTCATGGGCAGAGCCTTGTTTTGACACTGCTTAGATCTATATTAAAAAGAAAAAAAGGCATGAAAAGAGTCCCAGAGCAAGGCACACACCTGCCTGTTATTGGGGGTGACAACACAGGATTAAGTAGTTTGGATATAGACTTGTATGGGAGCTTTGACTCAAAAGCCTAATTGTTTCCTAACCAATGGTTAGAAAAGCTGTTGTATCCTTGGCTCTTTCCTGTGGCTTATTCCAAGGCTTAGGGGATCCTTCTGAAATGGCACCATCTTTTGTACTCACCCTTTGCTTAGCTTAAAAATAATGCAGGCATGTAGACCCATTAAAAAGGGTCTCCAGGAAAACAAAGTTTTTTACTCAAAGAACAAGGCTAGAAAATTAAAATGTGCCCAGATGCACATGCACACACACATGGTCTGAAAGGCTCTGCTTCTCATCCTTTTACTTCTGAGCAGAGAGAGTGAACTTTTAATTCTAATATCACAAAGGCCCCATCGCATCTTGGTTCAAAGTCTGTCTTAATCAGCCCTGACCACACACAGAGCTGCCTATTTTATTTCCTTCATTTAGGAAACATCATTGGCAGAGTCAATCTCCACACCTGACATGCTTTAAAAATCACACTGGTTTGATCATATACTCCCAAGATGCACATGTATATATTTCAGACTCAAAAGACTGATTTTTCATTTTGCCTGTGGTTTTGTTTTCGTTTGTTTGGGTTTTTTTTTATCAAATAGCCAGTCTGCTCACAGCTATCTCTTATGCAGTATTATTAGACAAAAGTTTAATACAAGATACCTCAAAGGCCATTGACTTATTTGGAGCACTTGGTATTTTTCTGTAAGTTGGGACCATATAGTTACAACCCATATTATATTTTACATCTGTGTCTAATTACATGGGGAAGACAGCTGTGCTGAGGGCAGACAGATTTATTACAGACTTGAGTGGGGATTGCAGTATGAATTATTCATTTTTCATTATTTCTTGTCTCCTTCATTTTACAGTAGTGTCTGACAAACTAAACTTAGTATGGGAGAGAGACTAAAAAGCAAGAGGATGCTTTGTGATACTCTGCGACCAATAGGCAACTCTAAAGTAAAATTACGTTTTCACTACACTACTGTCAAGGGGAGAACCCAAAAAAACCACCCAGCTTTGAGCCAGGACTGTCTGCACACCGTCCCTAACATAATTGATGATGCCTTTGACAAACAAGGCCATTGTTATATTGGCTGCTGTTTTGTTAGACAGGGAGGTGGATGGAGAGAAAATGAGGGTTTGCCAAGAGAAAAGAAGCAAAAATCAGTGGGAAAAGCTTGTCAAATATAGGAAAATGTTAAAGGCTGAGTTTTGGAAACTTGCTTTTATGTTTCTTTAATTGTGAGGTTTATTTGCAAATCCATGGTACTGTTAAACAGATAAAAACCCAGTCATCCACAGCTGCCCCTTCAGCATGTGACATGTGGGCTCTTATTTTAGGAGTTACCTTAGATGCACAACTGGGATTTTGGCCATAATACTCTGGAAGCCAGACAATGTACCCACCCAAGCTGAAATGCTAAATAAACACAGACTGAGCAAAGCGTTTGCAAGCCACTTGTATAACTCATCTGAAAGTGTTGTACATGTATTGATTCAACTTGTTTTCTGATCCACCAGAAGCTCTCCCGGTTTCTAACTGGAGAATATGCCCCACAGTTCATCTGGGAACATTATTTTTACTGAACTGTAGCCTCAAAATTTAAAAAAAAAGCACTTTTGTTTTCTGCTTCCTCATCAGCTTTCACCAGTGCTGTCAGTCACTGTGCTGTAATATTTTCCCTTAGGAACAGGGTGGGAGAAGTTCTCATCTTCTTGAATCAAGTTCCAGTCTCAGCTGGGGATAGGTAGTCTAATGATGTGTTATCCATCTGTTAAGTGACTCTAACTAATGAAACCTGAAAACTAGAAATAAGGGGGATAAAGACAGACCCAGAGGCTGCAGAAATCTAAGGCATTTTAAGTGAAAACTCCACAGATAGATCCTACATATAGACATATTACAGTGAAAACAAACCTAGATTCAAGTAGACCCTGATGCTGGCAAACTCACTCGTGTCTCAGACCTGTCTGTAGTAATGGAAGGGTGTTTCCCCTTCTTCCCCAAATCTATGACATCCATTTTTTTCAGTGACTGACAAACTAAGAGTCTCTTTTTTAGGGTGATGTAGTCAGCTCTGCAAAACCTGGGGGGAAGGGGGTAAAAATCAAGTTTAGCAGCAAAAAATCAGACCTTGCCTTTGAACCTGTCAGGGCTAATGAGCACTTCAGTGTTACACCTGCTCTCCAGAACTGACAGCACAAGCGCTGGGTTTGCTCCCAAAGTCGAGGCTGCTTTGTGGCAAGCAGGCGAGGCTGCTGCCCTCCGCCAGCCCGCCCATTGTGCCGAGCACATTGCCCGTGACAGCACGTGGCTTTTCTGTCCCTAGGCTGTTGTGCTAGTGTCCCTGAACACAACGGGCCCAGATCCATCCACAGCAGTATAATAATATTATTAAAATTATTGGCATAAAGAACACAGGGCATGGGGAAAAAAACAACAATATGGTAAGCTGATCATAAGAGAAATGCCCTTTAAATAAATTGCTCACCCTTCTTCTTGTACTATTTTCAAAAGATGTTTTCCTGAGTTTCAAATAGACGTTGCAGATGAAAGTGAATCTGACCCTGCTATATTTTAAACTCTCTTTAGTCATATATTTGCCCCTTTCCCCTTGGAAAGTGATGTGTGAGATCAGAGTGTTCATTTGGTCTCTTATCTGTGAGCTCATGAAGAAAAGTAGTTTGATCAAAAACAATGATGGGGAAACTTCAAAAGCTTTGGAGATCATGTTTGGTTCAAATAAGCATCCAAAGGGGCTGGCCTCACATCCAAGCTATCTAAACACCTTGGGTGTCCAACATTTAACTGAAAATCTCTGTAAAAGCAGGCCTTAGCCACAAGATTTTTATTTCTGCTCTCTTCCAGATGGATGAAGTAGTGATGCATTACCTTTTCAGTCTGCTACAAGTAAAAGTCTGGGCATACTGCTTTCTTAACACAAAAAGAGCTGAAATATGAAGGCCTGGAGTTCAGCTCAGTTCTCATTTTGATCAGTCTTGTCTGAACATCAGAGATGAGTGGGTTTGTTTAGTGTTTGTATTTTACTTCTGCAGAGTTGTTGGCATGAGGCTTGACCATCTCAGCCAGGTTCTGCCCTGATGGAGGGAAGTCAGCTGTGCTGGCCTGCACCTCTCTGTGTATCCCTCCCTGATGCTGTCACATCAGGAATGTACCAGTGCTGTGGGATTATGACAATTTATTGTCTGTGTGGGAAGAGTTGCCCACAGGAGCTGTAACTGTTTTCCTGCCAGATTGCCTTGAGTTGCTAGGCTGGTGTCAAACTGACAACAGCATTTGAAAGATTTGGAGGTTTTTCCTCCTATTTGCTCCTCTTCAGCTACATGTAAAATGCACCTAGTGAGTTTAGAAGCCTTCTCTCGTTCCGTTTGCCTTCCTTGAAAAAATCTGCTCATGTATTTGTCAAAAAAGGATTCATCAGCTTCTTTATACACATACAGTATTGCATGGTGAAATGTTTAGCACTTTAGAAAGGAGTTGAAGGAAATTTGTGCACTCTTTGGAGGCAGAAATTGAAAATATGTTTCTGGTCATCTGAACCACCTGTATAAGCTGCATCTACCCCAGAGGAAACAGTAGTTTTGTGATCTCTGTGTTTACAGGAAAGGCAACCTAGGCAAGAGCTGTAATTCTTTACCTTGTCCCTGCTAGTGAAACTTTCTGCAAAACACTTTTAAAGTGAATCACCTTCAAGCCCCTTTAAAAATAAACACACAGAGGAGGCTTCTTGGTGTCACTTCAAAACCCTGTATGGTCACAATTTGTGTAGTAGGGAAGAACTGACTTTCATGCGCAGATATTCACGGTTGTACTTGTTTAGCTTTGTCTAAAAAATTGAAAAGCAAATTGCAAATGTTGGCTGAAATGCAATGTTTACTAGTTCTGACTTACAACTACTGAGCATGAGGAAGAGGGTACAGGTTTATCAGCCTTGCAAAAATGTCACTTAAGCAGCTGACCCCAAGGCACATAAATTGAATTGCCTCTTGCTGTGTGTCCATAGCCTGTGCCTGCCAGCCCATGGGTTCAGCCAACGCCACGCTCAGCAGCAGCTGGAGATGCCACCCCCGAACAGGATTCTGCTACTGCAAACCAGGAGTGGCGGGTCCCAAGTGCGACAGGTGCCTCGTGGGCTACTGGGGCTTCGGAGAAAATGGCTGTCGCCCCTGTGACTGCGCCAGGGACTGTGACCAGCACACTGGGACCTGTTTCCATGGGTAAAGAAGCCCTGCTCTGGGTTCACTTTGAGATGGGACTCTGTGAAATGAAACAAAGACTAAAAAATACTGCAGCAATAACAAAAATTGGAGGGTGCACAATCATTTGAAAAGGTGGCTGTAAATCATAAAAGATTTTTTAGGTTACTTTTACACTTTTAAGTCTACTGCATTATCCAAGGCAATCTTGAACAGATGACTCTTTGCAGTAATAATAGGCATTTCCACAACCCCATGGAAATATGTGCAGGGTCTTTAAACACCCTTTGCTTTGGAAATAGATGGAAGAGTCTGAGAAGCCTGCCTCTCATCTGTGCCCAGGGTAAAAGGAACAATAGTCTCCCTCTTGTTTCTAGAGGGCCGGGCATCTGTACCCCAGACAGGTATTATTCAACCAGAAATCATGTGATTTGCTGAGCAATTGCAGTTCTACAGGTCCTGCAGCTGTCTTCAGGTCCCAGTGATATCAATAACTGGTCACTAAGCTACATAATTCCCTAAAAACAAACAAACATAAGCAAAAAAGGCCCAATTTATAGGTACTTTTAAAAATGCTAAGTCAGCAGTAGGAGCCCTAAATAAAAGCCTAGCTCTTGTGATCTCTCTGTCTGGCATGAAGTCTTGCTCATATGTGCACTCCCAATCTAAAGAAAGCAAGCTCATCAGTCTGGGTACAGCCAAAGCCAGCTGGTTTTTTTTTCCAACCCCTGTGGTGCCCTAACCAAGAGCTGTGGTTTATGTGTCCCCCAGCTATGACAGTGAGCCCTTCTTTAACGTCCCCATCGGGGGACGAATCCCCGACCTCGTCCAAACGCCGACCAACGAGAGCGAAGAGGAGTGGAAATGGAACGACCATGAGCAGGGATTTTCTGCACTGAGGCACCCAGGTACAGCCCAGAATTTGGGAACATTTAGTTGCCAGTTCTTTCAACCCTCCACCCTGACTGGGTCTGCCCCGCTCATCTCCAGCTTGTCTGTAGTATTTAAATAGTTCTCAGTTTTTTCTGCCCTGTAAAGATCAGCACTTACCATCACCATTGGCTTGGCAGAGGTAACAGTGTCACTTACTGCATAGCTTGACTTTTCTGAGACAAATATCGCCTTAATACCAGGAAGGATCAGCATTTCCTAGGTTATAGGATCAAACAAAGGTCTCATTACTTACATGATTTACAGCTGGATCTGATTCTTACAAATCTGTTCATTAGGATCAGTTTATTAACTGTACAATAGACCTCATCTGGCCTGCGTTTTACTTGACAGTGCTGATCAGATTTCAGAGTAATTATTTTATCATATAACAAGAAACACATTTGCAAATAACTGAGCTCACTCTCCAACTTATTCTTAAGGTCCATATAGATTATGGGAACTATAGATATCTAACTTTATAACTGACAATCATTTGCTCTTCTTTTCTCTCTCATGTCCTGGCTCTTCTCCAACATTTTGTGTTCTGGGGTTTCCCTGCTAGAAAAGTGTGTGTGCAAAGAAAAGGTGCTTGGAAGTGTCAGTGATTTCTGCCAAATGAAATATGCCTATGGTAAGTGGGTAACATGCCCCCACAGCTATGATCATTTCACAGTGTTCCCTCTATGCATGCTGTTAGCTCATAGCTATGAAAAATGACAGGATTGGTTAAGTCCTGAGAGGTAGGATTTCTTCTGCCTTTTCTTGTCTAGTGACATGTCCAAGTTCTGATCAGAACTTAAAAGCATTTTTCATGCAAAGGTCTGTGGTGTCTCCTTTCCACCCAGTTAATTTCCCTCTTTACAGCAGGAGGGGTACTAGAATAAGACTCAGTGGAATGATTGGCCTCTATATCACGAAAAAATGATAAAAAACCTCACATCTAAAATGCCATTGCTTTTTCAGTCATTATACAGGTTCCAATAGCCATGCTCATTTACCAAGAATGTATTTGATACTGTTGTTTAGGAACACCTGGCTCTTGCCATCACATGAAACAAGGAAGAAAAGCTCTGGGACCCAGAGGTTTGATGTGCTTGTGCCAGGAGACACCAAAGACTGCTTGAGGGGCTGATCTACATGAGCCTGTCATGCCAAAAAGTTATGGGAATTAAAAGGAACAGAAATTTATCATTGCAACCAAATGTTGGACCACAAAACAAAAATAATTCTTCTGGTTTGTTGTGCAATCATGGAATTTTAGTCATGTGACATGCCTGATGGGAAACCTCCTGACTTCCTTCCTGTAGCCAGTCTCTTCTCACAGGACAGAATTTTTGAGAGGCCAGTGTTAAAGCAAAACACTAAAGTTTTCAAACTGGAAATATAAAGTGTAGAATCTTGAAATCAGACTGGTAGCTGCTGGTTGAGGTTTTTCACCCTTCCTTTTGTATGCATACAAGTGCTTTCCTAGAATTTCCATGTGTTTGACATCAGCCCATTAAAAAATAGTTGCTAAATAACATGGTGAAAGGATGAGTTAACTACTTCAAAAGAAAACTCCAGTTTTTCTTCTCCAGATTTATTTAAAAGATCCATCAGTGAAGTGGACAAGCACTTTGGGGTTTTTTTGTGTCTTCTTTCAAGGTGTTAAAATTCTATGTTTTAGCAGCATTAATCAAAATTCATTTACAAATTCATTGTTGGTTTCTATTTGGATATGTTTTCTGGCAGTAATAAAAGCAAGAATCCTATCTGCTCATGACAAAGGGACCCATGCAGAAGTTGTTGTGAAAGTGAAGAAGGTCCTGAAATCAGGCAAAGTGAAAATTGCTCGGAGCAACAGAAGCATTTACCCAGAATCCTGGACCAACAGGGGGTGTACATGTCCCATTCTCAATCCTGGTAAGGACAAAATACTCACCAGGACTTTTGCTTCCCCTGTAACCAGTGCTTATGGATGAATATCAGCTGTGAGCAGCCTTTCTGGGGCAGCATCCTTTGATTCATCCTCACTAAATCACATTTGCTTTCCCGCTCACAGTTCTCAAGGAGGGTGGTATGACAGGAGGGGGGCAAAGGCATAAGCAGCAGCTGCCACATCCCAGCAGGTCTGTGTGCAGAACATCACTGGAACGAAATCAATTTGTAGTTGTAACCCATGAGCACAGTCCCGACCCCAGTGAATCTGTGTGCCCCGGAGCCAGCAGTGACAGTATGCACGTGGATTTATACACCTAAGGTGGCACATGCATAAACTGGATGACATTGGCAAAGGGACTGTATGCCAGATCCATATGAAATAGAGAAATTCTGCATTTGGTCCTTTCTTATCCTATTTGCTAACTAAGAGTTTTCCCTT
>WEKY01032050.1:270653-446755 GCA_013390045.1 Picathartes gymnocephalus | reverse complement strand
TTGTTTGTGTGTTTTGTTTTTTTTTTGGGTTTTTTTTTTTTTTTGTTTGTTTGTTTTTCTTTTTTTTTTTCCTTTATCTTTTAAACTAGGTACTGACTATCTCATAGCAGGCCAGGAGGACTCTAGGACTGGCAAACTCCTTGTGAATATGAACAGCCTGGTGAAACCCTGGAAGGCATATTTGGGAAAACAAGTATCAGATATTCTTCGAACTGGATGCAAATAATTTCTGCTTCAGAAATTACAGTGCTGGACTTTGCCTTTTAGTAACACTGCAGTGAAAGGTGTAGTTAGTTCATGCATTCCCATCCAACATGCTTCTGGCTGAAGTGAGGAAAGCAGACTTGCCATCCCTCCTTTCATGTGCTTAGACAAGAAACTTGGGACATGACTACTTTTTTTTTAAAAAATGCACAGCTACATCATACGAAATTATCTAGTGCATCATATATAGATCACAAATCAGTTCTTCACTTGAGCCTGATTCCACACAGAATCATTTTACAAGGCAAAACTAAAGATATGGATTAGTGTTTCCATACTTCAGGTCAGAGTCTGATATTAATATACATAAACTGCTTTTATAATACATTCATTACTGGGGTGTAATTTTCTTTATAAGTGACTGTAAAAGGCAGCAATTTCTTTCAGCTTTACAAGTGGCATAATACTAAATAAGAATATAAGTGAGCTCAAACTGATTTACCATCAGACTGCAATTATGCCAATATAATGGGCTGCTTTCTAGAAGACAATATTATCCCACTGCTGATCAGAAACAAACGTGGCTTATTATGGGAGAGTGTCCTTTAGACATGTGCACTGCTATCATCGATGCTTAGTGCTGAGCTCTGCTGCAGAAACCACCTTGGCTCAAACTCCATTCCAAATCCAGGTCTTTGCTGTAGTACTTGGTCTGTAACACCACAAAGGTATCACAGCAGTAACTGCAAATAAGCCTTAATTATAGGAAAAGGCCACAGCGTGAGGAACTAGCAGCTGCTCTAATATTGAGATTGTGACACTACAAAAGCTACAAAGCAGAAACAGGAGGTGAATGGATTGGCTAATGAGGTAAACTGTAGTTCTGGGAGAGGAACCTGCCCATTCCAACTGTGCTCAAGACCACTGGCCTTCGATTGCACTTAGTGCTTTCACTGTGCTTTATTTCTCCTGGTCACACTTCAGGGTAAGATGCTGAAGATCTGCTTCCTTTCCACACTTCCTGAGGATTACTTCTCCCTCTGCAAAAGTACAGGGGTGGTAACATCTGCACTCCAGGTAAAATTAGTTCTGCTCTGCAAAAGCATTCTTTCTAAATCAATTTTACCATATAGTAATCAAGAGGTAGCTACTTAAATCCTTCCCTAACAAAAAATTTTGAGGAAAGTGATGTTTGAGACCTGTGTCCCCTGTTTAAGGACTCACAACCAAATGAAGCTGGTTGGAGCACACTCTCTTCAAGTGAAGCTGAAATTACAATGAATCAATCTATATTCTTTCATGGGTTACAGAAAAAGAGCCAGCACACATGCTACTTTTGCATATTTCAATTCCATGTCTAATTTTTAATGCTCCTAGGGAAGAGGAGATGTTTTAATTTAGCACTGTCTGACTGGTAAGTGGGATACCCAGAAAACCCTAATACTAATGCAGAACAATGGAAGTCCCAACCTACAATTTAGGCCATTGATTTGTTCTCTTTACCACTGAGAATGTAAAAATTCAGCTTCTTTCATTCTATTTACTGCTGTTTTATTTTGAATTTCACATTGATTGAACAGCAGGAAAATCCTCAGTTCATTTGGAAATGGATGACAGGCAGATCTTTGCAAAAAATAAAGCTCCAATTTCTCTCCCAACAGGATATAAACTGTGTTTCTTCCTCCTTCCTTTTCAGAAAATTTCCCTTCCTCCATTGCTTTCCCCCTTTTACTTCATTATTTATTTGTTGTTACCTAAAATGGTATCCAACAATGTGGCATCTCCAACAAGCTATTTAATTAGTGCAATAAAACACTTTTTAACCAAGGCATTTGGCGGAATTTGAAATGTCAGCCTCATGAAATTAGGAACCCAGCAACTTCTTTTTTTATTGACTCTAGAAATTGTCTCACAACAAAAAGATTAACTAGTTCTTTCAAATACTAATAAAGACCTGTACATGAATTTACAGTCTGATCTCAAAGGGCCTCTCACAAGAAATTAAATTCAAGCATATGTTTAGAATTAAACTAAGGAACATGCTTTTCAACAGAGGCCATTTTACCTGTAGGGGATCTTATTTAATGATAATGAGGATATTTCATGTTGGTTTATAGTCAGCACCATATTAAAGCAAACAGCTCTATTCCACTTTTTGTGCCAGATTGGTGGTTTTGTGGGGAGGGTAAACGTCTGCATAGTTCTTTCCTGTGAATGAAAGTTATTTTTTGACACGGTCATTTACTAGCATTACCAGCTACTGCTAGTAGAAATACAACTGGAACAAGAATATTGGTACCCTGCTGTGTTCTCTGGGGGCCTATGATAATACAGTGATTAATGAACTATCAAATGAAACACTGTGGTATGCAAACAAGATAATCAACACATCATACATTTCAGGTATCTCAAGTAGTATCTGATATATACATATACCCTTCTCTAAAATTGACTGCAATTTGACTTTTCATTGGTATCACTACTTCTGCTGATCAGGCACCTCTGAGTACACAGAGAAGAAAAATGAAAGAATAAAGTTTCAACTCACGAAGAGCTACCCTGTGTAGTCTTTGTTCTGCAGTGCTACAATCCAGGTAGCCTGTCTGAAAATAAGAATCTAAATAGAAATGGACTGCACAGATCACGTTAGAACAGCTAGTGATGATGGGAAAGATTAAATTGATACTATGAGACTTCAGAAAGGAAAAAAGTTATTTTCTTGTGCAGTGTAGGTGAAATGAAGATGACTGCGAGACAGTGCAAGATGACAACTGACCTCCTGGTAAGAGCTGTTGCATATTTGTCAGAACAAGCAAGAGGGTCATACACAGTAAATTAGAAGATTAGAAGAGCTACCACAGAAGGCAGGGTATTGCCATACCAAAAAAGAATTGGGTTTTTTGGACCTGTGTACAATATCCTTGTGACCCTCCCTGTGACTGTGTGTCTTAGGTGACACAGTAAGACAAAGAATACCAGCATGGAAAAAAGGATGAATTTGCCCATTGCAAAGTGGCTGGGCAGCTTCTCTTAGTACCTGTAAGCTGGAGCCTGCCTTTAGGAAAGCCATATAAACACCCTACAGCACCTAAACAGGCAAAGTAACTCACAAGCAGTAACAACCACACACCACAGAGCAGCAGTGATGTATCACTTGGAAATCCTCAATGAGGATAAAATAAGAGCCTTTCCTCACAAGAAAAGAAGTCTGGAAAGCTGTGAAAAATTTCTAATAGGGCAAGTGAGAGTTTGAAGCAGTAGATGTAACACTTCAAAAAGCAGCAAATTCAGGATTGCTGGAGGTCACTGCAGCTCTTGGTAACAGCTGTGCAGCCTTGTACTCAGGAGCAGGTGACCCTTCTGGCAATGTGGATCCTTACAGCATCAAATCGTTCATTAAATGCTCATTGAGTGCTGAGCCCTAGCTCCAATATCCTGACATACTGCTAATAAGGCTTCTTCAGCTTCTGCTTCCAGAGAGCAGTGAAGAAGGAAAATGGAGCTACACAGACTTTGTGCACTGCTCTTCTGAGAGGGGCTTATGCTATAAAGACTAAGTTTTCTCTACCATGTCTCATAATTTTTCCATGCTGCTTGATGTAAGCTTTTTTTTGAATTGATATAATTCACATGATGGGCACTCTCAAGTCCACCAAACTTGGAAAAGCTAGTGTGTTACTTGTTATGTGTTGTAGCATTTTTTAATTTTTTAATTAAAACTTCAATTAAAAATACTCAGATACTTCTATTGATGTGAGGTTTGGGATCTATTATTAAAATTTTAAACCATGTAATCCTCAAACCACATGCACATTAATTCTTTTTTAGTTAATAAACCACAAGTATTCTAAACATCAGGGTCTTGCTTTAGTAAGAGTTAGCACGGTGTCAGGCAAATGGAGAAGAGCATTTAGCTAATAAGGTAACCATGATACGTTATTTTTCCCCTAAGCAATTTACCAAAAAACATATATTTGGTAATGGAATATGCACAGATGAGAAACCCAAAACAGGTAGTTAATCCTTGTAAATGGCATGTTAATTCAGTAACCATTCAAACCCCAATCCTGTAAAATTTCACATGTGGGTATTGCAGGTGCTTAATTCCCATAAGAAATATACACATGAACTTTTACTAGTCTGAGATCTAATGAGGTCTAAAAAATTACTTAACAGGTCCTAAAGCTGCTCCTTTACAGAGTTGACTTGAGGGATACAAAGCATGGAAATAGAACTTCATGACAGGTAGGTGGGAAATGCCCCTTTTATAAATGTGCAGAATTTAGGCAGACAGAAGTTTGTTAGTGGCCGTCTCCATACCTAAAATCAGGCCAGTTATTAGAGACTAAAATTGCATGTACACTTCAGGGATCTGTGTGTTCTCACCGTACCTCTGTATTTCTACCGAGAAAGCTCTACCTCTACGATGCAGTCCTCACTCTTCACACAATACTGACCTAATAAATAATGTCATCATTCTTTTGTCTTGTGGCTTAGTGATGAGAAATTCTGATATCCCACTTTCATATGCACAGGTCTGAGTCTTCAAAGAGAATACCGATCTAGGTGTCTGTCCCTGTATATTGGTGCTAGGGACAATATACAGGACGCAGCGCTGGTAGCCCAGGTTCTCTGGCTCTTCTGCATCTGAAAAATCACAAGTCTATATCTGAAATTATTAACTCCAATTATTTTGTAACATGGTCTTTATGACAGAAATCACAAACACTACCAGCTGGATCCAACTTAGTTCATCAGTTGGGGTTCTTTAGGAGAGGGCAAGGAGAATGAAGAGATGGCCCCTTGAGCCAAAGAAGGGAACAGAGCCAATACTTGTAAGGAGGAATGTGATGGGCTGTAGGGGAAAAGGAACCAATACAGTCTTTGGGGATGCATGAGAAGGGGGCAAAACAGAAAGCAAAAGAAACAGGGTGGAGGCAACAACACTCAGTAGGAAAAAGGTCAGGAACCACAGATTTAGAGAGCAAGCACATGTTTGATGAGTGAGGGGATGCTTTAACTTTCTTAGGAGGTGTAAGGATAGGAGGTATAAGGAAACTGTAACATTCAGAAACAAATAACCAGACCTGTCATTCAGGTCTGGTACAAAAAATCCTACATCCACCTACCCTTCACATCATTGTTGTGTCATCTGGGTTAATCTGCACTGTGTAATCACTACAAATCCTCCTGTGCTCTTTTGGCCTTCCTGAGCTGTCTGCTCACAGATCATCAATATCAATTTTCAATAAGCCATCTTAAAAAACAAACATTGGTGCTATAATCATTGCTGCACTTCTCTACTCTTCCTCTGTTGGGTGTGTCTTCTCTCAGTTCCACCATCACCAACAAAACATCAGCTCCAGAGGGGTTAAAAGCTGTTGAAAAACAACTGCAGACAGGCTGCTGTTCAACAAAATGAAATCATGTCCAGTGAAGAGAGCTGAAAAAAAAATGACAAACTGCTGGTAGCTTCTCTCCACCATCCCACACTAACACTGATAGAATTTTAATGATGTAAAACAAGAGTCTAGAAGCATATAAATTCCCTTTTTTACTTCCCTAGGAATAAGTAGGTTCATTGACGTGTGATCAGATGAGTGCCTCAGATAAACAGGAGACACTGCTGTCAGGTTTAACAAGGACACTCAGTCAGAACTGCTTAGGATATAGATCTTGTTTCCAAAACAGCCCTGCCAGATCCCCAGATCTAATGGTCCCTGCAATGGCCTGCAAGATAAACGTCTCCTTCTAGCCATCATTTTGTTCATCATTCCTTTTGCAGGGAGGAAGGAAAAAAAAAGATTCTTTTTGCACCTGAAGCAAGGTCGTATCTCTAGGAAAGTTACTACACACAAGTTGAAGTCTGGTCTCTGGAATGCCCTCGGGCTGTACTGCAGAGAACAGCAGAAAAAAATTACTGAGTAACTTTTAATTCTGAAAATGCAATTTCATCTAATTTTAACTATTTTTCAGTATTTTTTCACATTTTAGAATATATGTTATATTAAAGGATCATCTAAAAGAGCCAAGTTTTAGAGACAATCTTTATCCACATCAGCATATGTGATACATGCACCACTGATTCAAGTTTAAGTGGCTTGCAGGAACAATCCCATCTTAACAAGCAAGTTATCACAAGTTATACACGAATTTGTGGCCTGCATCATGCAGGAATTGCAGCCAGCTGATAAGAGTCCACTCAGCTTTGAAAACCACAGCTTGTTTCACCACTGCACCAGAAGGACAAGGGTGTGCAAAAACTGAAGAGTGGTTAAAATTGAAAATCTGAAGTATTACACAGCAATATGGTACAAGGGAGTATTTTGGGAGCAATGGTAAGTCGGTAGGGTGAATACAATTAAAACCATGTCTTTTTATTCCAAAAACTAAACAGAGAAAATTCAACTGGAATTCTTTCTACACATAACTGTTTGGGCTAAGTAACTTGTTTTGGAAACATTCTAATACATCTAAAAGTGTTTCATGTATTGTTAATAGTTTCTTTTGGCTGAACTTTTATAAACATTAAATCACAGTCAGCACATCAGCTTTTATAGGACAAAGAACAACTAAAGGCACAGAATTAAAGAGCAATTATTTCATAATGAAAGCTTTCTTTATCCCCACAATGACTACTTGTGACTTGACATAGCAGCACCTACGACTTGACATAAGCACCTGATAACATAAAATCATTACAAAATTACTCTATAAACACAATTGCTCAAACCCATTTGAATCTACTACTCTCTCTCCAAGAATCAGTAGCTCAGTGATGACAGACAGAGAACCAAGACATTATTTATAAAACATATCTATAAAACAGAAACACATTAAAACAAGACTGAAATATGCAACTCTAAGTTTTGTATCCACACAATAAAAATGCAAGTTATCATCTGCTTATTTCACAAGCTTGTCACATATTGCCAACGATCATTTTATCATCTTTATTATATATTAAAATAACCACTGATTGATTTTAGATTTAAAATTGGGGCATGTAACTATAAGAGAAAAATCACACAAATGAAGTAATGCTGGGAAACAGAAACAAGGAGTTACATTATCTATACATTCATAACTGCATGAGTTTACATAGCAAAATAAAATTTCCACAAAGAACTATTTAGGATTAAAGCTATGATTTCCCTTCTCAAAATACTTCAAATACATTACACAGTGCTTTTCACAGTTTCTGGTGTAAGATCCTTACACATATTTCATATCTGTACTGGATGCAGCACAACAGGTTACCAAGCCAGAACAGTCAGAAAGAAGCAAATCCATCCTAACCACACCTTCAAATGTGTCAGATTATGCTCCAAGTTCCCTCTGTCAGTATTAGGTGCATGTCCCTACCTACTGCAGGCCAAGATTCTCGCATTTTACATTTTGTACACAGATGCTACAAATACAGTTGCAGAGGATAAATCAAAACTCTAGAGCACAAAGGCAATGTGGGGAAAAAAAGCAGAGCAAGAAAGAAAAAGAGGAGGCAACTTGTTAGAACAGAGCATCCCTTCACAAACAGCTCTTGCTTCCTCACAGAGAATGCACTGGATTTCCATTTGAACAACCAAAAGCTTGGGTGCATGTGATTTTTTTTTAATTTGGTGCCCAGTGTTCATCTATTGCCTAAGGTTTCATAGGCATGGTCCAACTGCCCAAGTGCCAAAGTTTATCTCTACTGCTTTTGTGCTTGTTTACTCAGGTTAACTTGGCACTTGGCTTCCTATGCCTGAAAGTCACACTGAGAAGTTGTCACTTAGTTTCTATGAAAAGCAGCGATGCCGATGCCCAGAGCCCCTGCTATCCCTGCACTCAGAACACAGTAGTTGTGAGCCACTTCACTGCCTATAAATTTTTGCTGAGGATCCAACAGCTGCCCTGAAATACAAACACCTCAAACACACTGTAAAACTTGATAGAAATCCCCCTCAAACATTCAGAAATATCAGTAGCACCAAATTCACTTATGCAAACGACACCGAAGTGCTATATGTAATTAATGCTGCTGAGCACTCCAGAGTAATGCCCACAGAGAAAGGCAAGTGTTTAAACATTGCTGGACTTTGTGGGCTGCATTACTGACACTACAACTTTTTATGCTTTGGGTGAAGTAACCAAAACATAAGGAGAGAAAAAAATCAAACCAACCTGCAATGAAGTTACTGAAGCCACAGTCACAATTTTTTTTGTAAAAAAAAAAATTCTCACAGCCTACCTTTTGCTTGGAAAGACAAACAGCGTAGTATTCCCTTATCTACAGCTATTAAACTATAGTGAACTATTAAATTATTTGTACCTCTTAAGTAATTTTCAAATATTTTAATACCTGTTCATATTTATTTGCTGGTTCATGATCTAGTCTACTAAAGCTACTGAAAATGCTTTAGGTTTTTTATGCATTCCTACCTGGTCTGGGGAGAAAAGAAGACAAGAATAAAAGTCTGAAAAGCTGGAGCAACTGATCTTCACAACCCACAAATTCATTCAAGGTCTACAACACAGAATAGTTCTCGAATCCAATCAGTGTTAACAATAAAACCAATCAAACAAAACACTACACCACAAAGACACAGGAGCTTCCAGTGAGGGTAGAAAGTATTTGCTTTTTAATATGCACTTAAGTCACAGTATCTGTTTTGAGATCATTACACCAGGTAACAATTTATCATATCTCAAAATATTTTACAAGTGCCCATCTATACACTGAAGGAGAAGGTAATAACCAAAGGAACCCAAAAGCTGTATTTTCAGAGCAAAAATAAAGCCAGTGACCAACATTCTTTTCATTCATCTTAAATCATCAGTTGCACAACACACCATTTTTAAAAATGCAAAAGCCATCACAGTAAGTAAATGAAACTAAAGAAGATGTGCATTTCAACACTTTCCTGGCAGTCCTGATCTGATGCCAGTAGTGAAATGCAACCATAATATAGTAAGACCATTTGAAATTATTTCAGAGATTCTAGATCTAGGCCATTTTCAATGTCTTGCATCACTTTGGCAAAAAAAAAAAATCTTTAAGGAAAACCAATCATATAATGCAATTTCTATTGATAGAACAGAATACATTAAAAAAAAGAAGCTACTGATCAGAACATACTGAAATGAAGACAGACCAGGTGTGCCAGTGGAATTTTAGTTGAAAGCTATGTACTTCAAGACATTATTCAAGTCAAAACTCAAGGAAAACTTGAGAGTAAAGAACAGCTGTTAAGTTTTAACTGTGTTCAAAAGCAGGCTACACAGCACATGCACACACTCGCTCTTTTTGCAGTATTTATTTGCAATGCTGCAGCTCTGAGATTTCTCCTTCACCAATAAATTATTTATTATGATACAGTGCACAGAACATGGTGAAACATTTCCTCACTACTCAGAAGACAGACACAGTGCAAAGTCCATATCTCTGAAAATGAGAAATGGAGACGACAGCCTCCTTGCATCTTCATTAGCTGGATTCCTTCTCCTCTTTGGCAGCAGGGGCCTCCATAGAGGCAGCTTCCAAATCTTTGCTGGACTTCTCATCATTTTCATCCTCTTGAGGGTAAAGATCTGGGTATTTTTGCATGCATTCCTGCATGGCACGGAATTGGTCCACACAGTCTGATCCCTTTATTTCTTCTGTGCTATAGTGGAAACAAGAAAAGGCTGACTTGAACTGCTCCCCACAGGGACCACTAGCCATTCCACCCAGACATGGGCAATTCCAGTTGATATCTCCATTGGGCAATATCAATCCTAAACAAACAAGAGAGAAGAAAAGTTAATACTCCTTCCAAACATTGATTTCACTCAGTGACAGCTGCTGGGCTGCAGGTGTGAACTCAAGCTGTAACCATGCCATCTTAGTTTGGTGGCTTTAAGGCTGATAAACATCTTTCACTTCCCAGCCAATCTGTTTCTCCCTCTGATCTGTATAATCCTTTAAAGGGCACAAGTGAGATTAGTTCTCTATCCATCTCTGAATTAAGTCCTTCTCCCTGGACTGCAGACCACTGAGAATATTCTAAGGGAACTGCAAA
Source organism: Picathartes gymnocephalus (assembly GCA_013390045.1). NCBI lineage: Eukaryota > Metazoa > Chordata > Aves > Passeriformes > Picathartidae > Picathartes > Picathartes gymnocephalus. Next base: position 436,511 of record WEKY01032050.1, on the reverse strand, counting down.
ACAGATAGAAGTCAAGTAAATCAATCTGCCAGAATCTGTCAGGGGTACAAGCAAGCATTAAGATCATGCCATACAAATAATAAGAATTTAAATCCAGTATTAAGACTAGAAATCTTTTAAATAAAATCGAATGGATGCATTTTTCTTCTTGTTTTAAATAAACTCTGAAATAATAACCCACAACTTTCCCCCTTCAAATTTGAACTGGAAGACCAGAATTGCAATAACAAAAATCAGTCTATTTGTAAAGCACAGATTAAGTCATGTGCCACAGAACACAAGGAACAGTGAAAGCAAGCCTACCTGTCTGGTTGCCAGAAACCAAACTGTACTTTAGAACACAACTGAAAGGAGTTAAGTATCACTTCAGACTCTACACTGGAACAGTTGTAAACATCTGCTCTGGAACAGTTTAACTCGTGAACAGATATACTTCACTGATGGACTGGGAAGGTGAAGATTTAAGGGCAATACGTTCTTCTAGATGGCAACTGATTTACACAATGAAGGTAAACAGCAACTCCTTTCCTCTGATTTTTAAAAATTCAATATAACAGACTTGGTCCTGTGGGCTTCTAGAGTCTCTAATGCATTCCTCTAAGGCAATAAATACACCTCCATTTCCTTTCTCTACCTGGTATGAACATACACAAATATCTACGAAGAACAAAAAAACTACTGTGCTATGATCCAAGCTGGTTTCTTCTCCATTTGAACAGTTTGCTCTTCTCTTTAGCAGACTTTTCTAACTTCATCTCCAGGCTGAGTTTCTGCAGAAGCTGACAGCATGTGCATAAACCTTAAATTTAAGGACTTCCCCTTTAGAAGGGGGTATGAAAATACCACTGGTAGATAAAAAAAAGTTGAATTAATTCTGATTCAAACATGAAACTATATTTAGGACCTGATACAACTTGACATTACCTAAAATACTGTCACAGAATTCAATAAACTTATTTCTTGTCTTTGTCCTGTAGATTAACAAAGTTTCAGACACACATTTCACTCCCAGATGCAATTTCTTGGACACCAGGCTGCAATATCATCAATCTTGACTGGTACAGCAAAAGCAGTTCAATCATTTATCACTGTATTAAAGGGAATATTTTACTGTGATTTGCAATTCATCAGTGATGTGCTCTATGTCAGTCAACACAGTTCAGCAGAAAATTACACTGAGTCAGTCAAATCTTAGCATTGATCAGATTCTTTCTCATTACAGAAAGTAACAGTGCCCTTAGCATGAACCAGTCAACTACAGTAATAAAGTGTGGTCCATTTTCCATGGACCATGCTTTATTTGGCAAAGCATCTGTAGTATGCACCGTACAGATAAGATACACCTAGTGCAGTGCATCACAGCATCTCCAGATGCCAGGAGGAGAAGCAGGACTTCTGAGACAAGAAAATGCGTGGCTGGTGCCAGATTCCTCATTGCCAAGGATGACACAAAGCAGTAAACTAGATTTTGAAGTACTATATTCCTCCTCACTAACATCAACCAATCATTTTAAGGTCATTTTGCCAGTACTTTAAAAAGAAAAAAACCCACATTTTGAAATGTTCCTGAAGACACTAGAGCAATAAAATTACTTGTAAAATAATTCTCTTAAAATAGATTGCTCCTTTTAGAACCAGACCTGCCTTGTAAACGTGCAAATCTTAATAACAATATGAGTTATGCCATAAACAATACATTCCATGGTATCACAAGATCATTGACCTACACCTATTTTATCATTGAAATAGCATCAGTTTCAGATGTTCTGTGCACAGAAACCATGTTTTAGAAAAACAAAAAAAAATACAGATGAATAAAGCAAGCATTTCCTCATTTATAACCACAGCAGAATTCACACATCAATGAGTAAGTCCATCAGCAAGCTTAGAACACAATTAAATTGGAAACAGATACCATCCATTGCTCTTCCTGAGCTGCAAGCCTGCAATAGACGGGATTACTATGTTTAATTAAAACTGAATTAAAACTTCTTGCAAATGCAGCCTGATTCTCACTGATCCAGTGAGTCATAATCTACTTGAACCTGCACTTTGTGGAAGAAAAAACAACCCTGTTTACATCACAGCAGATCAAGACTTGTGTGAGCAACTGATTGGTGACATCACACAACCTAATGTCCTGTGGCTCATGGAATCTGCTCACGTCATGGACAAAGGCAGGCCCATCTGCATCTGTGCCAACACTTGTCTCTGGACTCGCTCGTATGAAGTCCCACTGTTGTTCTGAGAAGAGTTTCTTCCCTGTTACATGACAAATATCCCAATAACAAGTTTATCTGCCAGAGATTCACAGTGTAAGATGACAGGAAACAGGACTAAAAGGGATATCATCAGTCATAGAAACAGTCCTGAACATCTGATAATTCATTAAGTTCTTTCTTAAAAGAATGTGGGGTTTTTATTTATCAGTCCCCTGTAGAAACCACTTTAAAACTGTCTCTAAAATAAGATGACAGGAACAAGTCTGGAAAAACAGAAGGGAAAGACCAGCAACAATCTGTGTTTGAGGTCCAATGCCATAAGTACTTTTATCCAACTTTACCATCACAGCTGTAACACTAGTAAGTCACTTTGCATGCATAAAATTCATCAGTGCCTTCTTCATATAAGCTTAATAAAATAAAAAAAATATTCTAACTAATGGCAGCCAAGATGACAGTGAAAACCAGGAGACTTTGATGTTTAAAATTCACCATCTGCAACACATAGGACTAGAAAGAAGCTTTACAGTAACAATACTATTTCAAAACCGCTGCAAATGAATTCTTAATTTGTTTCCAACAGCCACAGCTGTCAAAAGACACAGACACTGAACTGCGATCTTTGATGCAGTATGAAATGCTAACCTGAACCTACTCCAGTTTGTCTGCCTTTCCATTTCACGTGGCTTTTTTTCTTTCAATATTTTTAGCTTAGAATGAGTCATTAACATTCTGCCTACCAAAATCTCCCAGCTGATAAAACAATAATAACAAAATATTGACAGAAATAAGAACAGTATACAACTGGTTTTCATCCTAAGGAAACAGAAGTTTTCCTGGCCAACCTACTGACTCAAGTAGCCTGCTCAAAGACTAATGTCTGTTAATGTCTGGGACAAAATAAGAACTATCAGAAAGTATCAAATACCAAACTAGATGCTTATCTCAAATATGAAAAAGGCCTCAACAAAAAAAACCTCAAACACAAGTTTCAGGTGTATTAGAAAACAATGCAGATTATGGTAGGTCTATATAATGTATCTATTCTTTCCCAGATATGACTGGTCTCTTTGGCACAGTAGAAAAGTTTAAAAGAGTCCTTATAGTTAATTATACAACAGAATTTGAACACTGGAAACCAAGTCTTCTATTCCAAGTAGAAGCTAAAATAGAAAAGCCTGCATGTTATGTTAGGTACAGCAAAACGCTGCTCAATTTTCTTTTAAATAAAAGTCATGCAAGCCAGAGCTTCAGCATTTCAACATATTCCAAACCATTTTACCCATGTTTTTTCCTGCCCATAAGCTTCACCCCCATTAGATGCAGCTACATTCTGTGATATGTCCATTTTCTCTGTTCTGATCTAATGCACTGTAGCCCTGGGTCTCTCAAGTGGTTTTTCAGACTTTAAAACATGGCAGTAACTTGCCACATACTAAGAAGAAAACTCAACAAACTAACAAAGAAAATCACAACAAGTATCCCCCACCCAAACTTACTGACAGTACTTAAACACAGTTTACAGAGTTACTCATTTTGAATCCCACAGACACACATTCTCACTGTAAGGTGACATAAAAAGCTCCTGGCTTTCCCCCTTTCTTCTGTGATCTACTGTTGAGGAAGAAAGTGACCTAACATTCTGGAAATGCAGAATTGCTAGGAAACAAACCCCATCAGCCCTCCTCCTCACCACAGCCTTCCCATATCCAGCAAAATACACAAAAGAGCAATCAACTGATATGGCATTTAAATAAAAATAAAGTGGTTCTTTTGACTAGTTTACTACCCAAATGTATGTCACACCAGGTAATCAACAGGTGCAGGTCAGCAAAACTTTTAGATATGTAACTGACTATATACAGTTGTAGTGAAGCCAAAATAGGCAGGAAAATGCAGTAACATTTCAACACAAATCTATATACAAAAAAATGTTATTTTAATGACATAGGAAGGTGTGGTTCAAATTACACTACACACCGTATCAGCTAACACAGAGACCCTCTGAGCTCCAGCTGCTAAACTGTTTAAATGCTGCCCCCTAAAGGACTCAGAGCCACTTTAGAAAGCATAACTTTCACTTTCTAACTAAATTTCAAAGAGTCTGAAGAATTTACTTCAATCTCAGTTGAGCTGAAACCAATGAAATCACTTCACACAAAATGAAGAGACCAAAAGACCAGTAAACATAGAGGCAATTAGAAAAAAATTAACCTAAACTCACATTTTCATGTTATTAACGCAGGGCAAAATTTATTAAATCATTATGATCAAAAGATTATTTCATTTATCCATTAGAAACAACTTAAAATATGCTCTGTGCAACCAGAACATTGTAAGTCTTGGTCTCGGAAATAGTCTGCTCTCTTAAATCTCTATTTGCATGTTAGATATACTTCATACAAGAACTGTAATCTTCATGAAAACTTTTATCTTTTCAGGGCAAGATGATTGCAGCCAAAAAGTCCATCACTTTAACTTACCTGTCATGTGCCACTGAAAGATACTGATTATACTGCTATCAGTAGAGTATAGATTAGCCAGATATTAATTTATATTAAATCAGATATTTAGAGGAGTCATTGCCTACCCAATTAGGCAATGTCAGCTGCACGCAGCCAGGTGAGCAACTTGCATCAATGACAGTGAGAGGTAACTCACTCCAGCTTCTCTGAACTTTGAATGCTGTTACTTAAAACAGAAAAAAAACCCCCACAATTTTCACTTGATTAGGTTCTAACTTTATTAATAAAAGGAAAAGGTATCCCTCCATATCCCTGGCTACTAAACAAACTAAAAGCCATCAACTGATTATTTGAACAGGCCACTAAGAAAAATCATTACAAGTGTAGAGAAAGAAATACTGGAAGAAAGCGTGTCATTACTGATATTCTAATCTGGCAGTTAAAACTGCCAAGAGTTCGGGTATTTACCACATAACCAGCTGCCCACAGTCTTTAAATATGCTTAAGTTTTTCTAATTCATGCAGGGTTTGTTTTCTGTTGGTTTTATATATGATGTAACACCCCTTAATTCTGTTCTTCTGCTCACAACTGACCTTGTTCTTCGTAAGGGTCATCTGGGTCATCTGCAACCAGCTCAGCACTGCTTGGTGTCTCATGGTCCTCCTTCGTTGCAAATATTATTCGGTCTTTTCCTACCAGGGAGGAGACAAGAAGGAAAAGTTCAGAGAAATCTGAAACAGAGAATTTTTTACAAAACTGCTGAATACCACAAGGTAATGAAATATTCAATGTGATGCACTAATGTTAATAGAGAATGAACTGTTGTACTTAACAATCACCTTCAATTAGAACAATTACTAGTTCAGAGGAACACATACCCACTGAAATTTTGTTATTCTAAAGCCCCAATTTTCATAGCACTGCCCTGTAACGGCTGCAGATCACAGTACAGTTCATTGAAAACTGTTTCAAAAAAAACTCAAATTACTCCAACACCAGGACTAACACAGTTGAAGGGATTAGACTGAAAAAAAAAGGAAGAGTGAAAGAAAAAATGCAATAAATAATAGTAAAGTGTTCGATAGGAACTTACTAATAACAGTGCTCTTCACTAAAGACTAGTGTAGTATTTTACACTAATCATCTAAATTAAAAACTGAAGAGAATCATCACCATACAGAACTAACAACACTGAAAGGTGCTGTGAACGTTACAAGGGATGGAAATCCAACAGAACAAACTTCTGCTTTTGATTTAACTAAAACGTTCGGTAGTGGGGTCAGGGGAAGCTTGGCTGGAAACTTCAGTAGTTTTGGTTTTTTACCAACCCTGCAAAGCTCTAACACACACTCTGAGGCATGCACAAGCAGAAAACAGCTAGCTGAAACTCTTCTGAACACACAACTAACTATTCCTTAAGTGGAAAAAAAATGGCAAATTCCCCAAAAATTCTCCAAATTCATAAAGACCAGTACAGTGACTTGGCATATTAGAAATTAGAATCTTCTGGCCCCTCAGTGTTACCTCAGCCAGCAGATGTTCAGTAACTTAACTTTGCTCAGTTACTATGCGTTTAAACATGTCTGAAAAACAGATAAATCTACAACTTTTTTAAAAGGGAAAGAGTTTTCTGACAACTCTGCATTGTACTGCAGCAAACTTGCAATGTGAAATGTTCAGTCATTTCGCATATAGAAGGAGCTAGAAACATATGAACTCTAACCCCTGTCACTGCAATTTTGTAGGGTTGCATAAGGCAACTTACAGATCTTGCAAAATTAAACAAAGCACAGCATAATGCATAAAAGAGGTCCATAGGTTATGACTACCTCAATACAGTTTATAATCTGTGTCCAAGTTTGTAACTTACAAATTACATTTAGAACTACTGGTGATTTTTTTCCAGTCTCAAACTTTACATTCAGCCACTTTGCATTACTTAAGAGGGCAAGGATATTTATTTTCATATATGCACATACAGATATACATCTAGATATCTAACTATGTATCTCCCACTTTAAGAAGTGGTCAAGCCTCATAACACCACCACCTGTACAATATGATACAGATACAGAAAAGTAAAGCTCGCACTCTACCCACCCTGTCCATCGATCTTAAAAAGGCAAAACTCTACGCCTCTGGCCACTCAACTAGGCTGGGATAAAATTTAATCCCTGCGGGTAGAAGCCGCTCCGCGGCCGGGAGCTGCCCTGCCCGCACGCCTCAGCCACTCCGCAGACACACACGGTCCCTGCGGAGCACCCCCGGCCCGTTCCGGCCGCTCCCGGCCCGCACCGTCCCCCCACGCCCGGGGCCGCGCTGCCGCCTCATGGCCCCGCCGTCCTTCCCGCCCTCCGTGAGGAGAAAGGTCGGCGGCGGGAGGCGAGGCAGCGCTGCCGCCGCCACACACAGACCGCGGGCGGCCGCCGCACCTCTTCTCCAGTCCGGCTGCGCCTTCCCCTCACGGGCTGCGAGCGGTCACCCCGCGGCGCACCCACCCCTGGCAGCCTCGCGGCGAGCCCGCCCGGCGGGGTGACATTGGGAGGACACCCGGGCGCACCTTCCTGCCTGCAGTAGGACATGGCGGAGTCGGCCGGTGCCTCTGCCCGCAGCGCGTCGCACACGGGCCCCGCCGCTCCACTCCTGCCGTCCCGCCAGCCCCCCTCCGGGCAGCGCCGCGCCGCTGCTCCACGCTGCGACCTCCCGCCTCCGGAAGCGCCTTCCCGGCCCTGAGGCGGCCGCTGACGCACCTCCTGCCCCCACAGGGCTCCGCCAGGCCCGGCCCCGCCGCACTACAGCTCCCGTCTGCCCCGCGCCGGGCCGCAGGGGCAGAGAGGGGGGCGGGCAGGGAAGGAGGAAGGAAGGGCTTCCCAGCCGCGGCGGGAACTACGCGTCCCGGCCTGCGCCGCTGCGGGCGGGGAGCGGCTCGGGGGTGGCGGAGCCCAGAGGCGGAGGAGGGCGCGGCTGGCTGTGCGAGGCTCTGGCGGTCCCTGAGCTGTGGTTCCCGGCGAGAGTGAGAGGCTCAGGATGTCAAGGAATGTAAGTGCCTCTAGCTCCGGCCCCGCCGCTGCTCCGCGCTCCGTGCGGCGGCTGCCCGGGTCGGCCCGTTCGCCCCCCAGGTGCCCGGGCTGTAACCACGGCCCTGTGCCGGTCACAGCCCGCCGGGCATCTCCAGATGAGCCAGATTAGAGGGAAGATGGATGGTAATGTCTTTACAAATAATTCGATGGGTGAAGGTATTGATGTCTTTGTAATGGGTCTTAATGTCTGTGCTGATTTTGGGCAGCAGGTTTGTTGCAGAGCCCAGACAGCTTGGCTACTGAAACAGAAAGTGGGTCTGCACAAGCCTGAACTTCAGAAGTTTGGGGTAAAGTGACAGGTTCAAGGGGGGATATGCGGTCGGCGGTTCGGGAAGGGTGTACCTTCCTAGTACCTCAGCCAGTGGGGAAATGAAGAGGGCAACATGCGGCCAGGAGTTAAGGACGAAGGGAGGCTGCGCTCCCAAAACCTCGAGAGAAAACCCCGCGGGCGTGTGTCCCAGTGGACTCTCTCCCTTAATTTGAATAAAGTTGTAGGACTCCTCTGTCTCCTCTATGGACACTGGCTTTTCATAGCGTGATTTTCTGTACACATGGAAGCGCCGTGCCCTGCCTTGGCTGTGTGTGTGTGCTGAAGTTGAATTTGGTAACTCCCCACAACGCGCATACACACAGATAAGCCCCTGGGCTCTCATGTTTGTCCTGTGCCTCGTTTTAAGTTATCATTACCCTGGATGTAATTATTTTAGAGTGTGCAGGCAGTTTTTACTGGTGAGGTGAATCATAATTTTTTATTTATAGCTGTGTTTTAGCTCGTCAGGAATTCAGGGCTATTACTCCATTTGTTATGGCCTAAATGCAGGGTGTGGACACCAAATACAGAACGTGGAGACAAACCGAAGAAAGCTTGAACATGTAGAACCACTATAAGAGAAATTGTTTTTTTTTTTTTCTATCAGGCTGGAGTTTTATTTATTGAATGTGTTTCTGATATCAAAAGTGTGATGAGGCATTTAACAAGTATGGGAAAGTTTTGGTCCAAGGCAAGAGATTCTGCACTTTAGAGCAGCAGTGCTAACAAAGATAAACGACTTGTTTTGAAACTGAATGCTTTCCCCTTTCACACCAATATTGCACTTTTGGTTTATTTCCAACAGTTCTCTGACACAGGCAGCAGAAAAGAGCATGTTAAAATCACAAGTGAGTCCAAACCAGGGTTCCTGGAGCGGCTCAGTGAGACTTCTGCAGGCATGTTGATTGGACTTGTGACATTTCTTCTGGCTTTCTACCTTCTTTTTACCAATGAAGTAAGTGCAGTACTGTCAGTGTTTGTACACAGCTTTATTACTTGATCCATGAGAAGAGGAGGTTTTGTCTGGGGACCTGGTGCTTATGCTCAGGATATAACAGAAAAGTGAAATCACGGGCCACAGGTAGTATTTCTGTAGAACTACATGTAGTAGAGACAGTAGCAATGTGTGATAAGAGATAAGATCCAAAACTTGTAAACTGATGAAGAAACAGTCTGTGGTAAGAGGGTTGCATGAGCCAGCCACTTTCCAGCCTTCTCTTTTTTCTCGAGAAAAAAAAGGTCCTCATTTCTAGTGTTGTTATAATTACATTAAAGAAATTCATACCCCATGTTGCAAAATAGGGGGTGTTATTTATTCTTTTTTTCTCAGTATTATTTCTTGGGTTTAGATTAAAAAAAAGAAGAAACCAGGAATCTTAACACCCTACCATTGAAAACATGCTTCTGACATTTTTGGAGTGGAGAGCAGAATTCTGTGGATTTTCACTTAGAGACCTCCTTTCATACCTCTACAAGAGGAAAAATAACTACTCCCAATTTTGATGACTTTGCAGAAGAAAGCACACCAGCATACAATGCTAAGGCAGGGAAAACTGCCAAGGAGTCAATATAGGTGTGTAGAAAAAGGAACCATAATTTGTATCATTTTTGCAGTTATTCAGGAATGATGAACAAGGTAAGAGGTGAAGAGCAGTAAGTTTTGACCATTGTAGGAAGAATTTGGGTTTGTTTGAGAAGCTTAGTCAGACTTAATGGTCCTGCTGCCTGGGTGAGAAGTACTCCCCCAAGCTGGGTCAGACACAGAGAATGGAGAAGTACAATCATATTTCAAAAATATGCCTTGAGCTGAATATACAATCATTCCTTGTATATTCTATATTCATCAGTTCACTTGTCTGCTAACCTTGTTCACAAAATACTGCTGTGATGTTGATTTTCCACAACTTGATTTGTGTTTTCTCCATTGCAGGGGCGAGCTTTAAGGACAGCCAAGTCTCTTGATGAGGGGCTTTCTCTTGTGGTCCCTCTTGACAGCATCCACAGTGTCTCTCAGCAGAATGAGGGGAGACTGGTGCGCTTGGCTGGAGCTCTGAGTACATCTAAGGTAAATAAAATAGTACTTTGAAGATAAGAGTATTTCAAGCTTGGAGGGAAGAAAAAGTCTTTGCCAATTAAAATTTTGTTTGATATCCAGGAAAAGACATGTGGCTTTTCTTCTCCTGTAAGCATTGCCAGCTACCACTCAAGCTCTGGTTCTTGGCCTGGAATCAGGGAGGTGCTGAATGACCTTGCACTCCCTCATCCCAAGCCACATGCCAGCTGTAGCTGTGTTTACCCTCAAGCTGCTGTTTGTGGATAATTTCAATTGTCATTTGTGCAGGGAACTTGTTTTGTGTTCATGGTATTGTAAAGTCTTCAGGCTTTTGCAGCACAGGAGCTCTGCAAGTTCTGACTTTTCAGTAGTGGTGACATTTTCCGTGGTCCACCCACATTGTAGAAGGTAACACAGCACCTTCCTGCAAAACAGAATCTCCTGGTTTAAACACTGTAACCTGTAAACCCATGCTTAGCAGTCCTGGTTTCATTCTTCACTGTGGCAATAGCTTTTGACAATGATTCTTCAGTTCTGATTTGCCAGTAAAGAGACATTCCTTCTTGTCTTTCATAACTTTTATATGGTGTTCACCTGTGTGTAAGATAGTGTTGGCTGTACAGTGAGGTATGTAAATGGGTTGAGTAATAAAATTACGGTGTTTGAAGTTGTGAGGTACAGCATTTCAACTGACTTGTATTTTCTTTAATTTTTGCACAGCCTTTGTTTGACCCCAGCTATGGGCTCTCCATCCAAGCTGTCAAACTTAAGCGTAACGTGGAAATGTACCAGTGGGTAGAATATGAAGATTCCAAGTAAGTGAAAGTTATCTTGAAAAATTGTTTATAAGGCTGTTGTGTTACCACCATCCTATCACAACTTTTTTTCTCTCCTTAAGAAAAAAAAAAAAACTCCAAAACAAAAAAATTCTTCATAGCAAGGGAATTTTAGAGCTTTTGGATTTTTTTTCTTTAAACAATCTCTTTAATTTCCTTGAGGGATGTTAACTGCTCTGCTAATAGTTGCAACCCAAATAGGGGAAACATTTCTCATTATTAGCTACTGCTAATAATTCCACTGATGGTAGTATGAATGTTATTAGCTATTATGTAGGTGTGATTGCACAGAATTCATGTTCCAAATGTCTTTCATGTCATATAAAAAAAAAGGGGTCAGAGGTCATAAAGGTGTGAAAAATAATTTCTCAGTTTTAGCACGCTTATGTTGCAGCATCTGTTAGAGACTAGATTTGGGCCAGCTTGTCTCACTGTATTTAATTCTGGTTGTTCCTCATCAATCTAGTCAAAACCTCCTTGTTTGAGACATGGGAATAAAACAGTTATGGCAGTTGAGCATTTGTGTATAGTTTACTCCTGGTACAGAGAATCTCTGTGTTCAGAACAGGTGGTTCAGAGAAGAGTTAGGTTATGTATAAAGATAAGTCTGTGTTGCCAGAGGTCTGTCTGTGCATTTCGTTGATGAAGTGTATTCTGCCCTGAGCAGGGGTGTGTGTGCACTGTTTTAGTTCTCATCCCAGCCCTTTATCTCTGCAGAGAATATGAAGAGAATGGTGAGATTAAGAAAGAGTCAAAGTATTCATACAGTAAGTTGATCAACAGAAAGTCCCTTTCCTTTTATGCAAATAACTTCAGACTTTCATGTGTATTTTGATTTTTGTTGTAAAATCTGTATTTTCTTCTTGGGAAAGAAGGGAAAGGAATGTGAAGAAATAAGCAAAAATTCTCTTTCCTAAGCAAATGACAGAACCGCCCTTTCCTGAGATAACTGAAGTGAAAGGAGATGTGCTGTCAGCAAGCCAGGGCTACAGAAAATCTGAGTCTTGTTTTAAAATCCCTGAAAGTTCAGAGAAACATCCAGGGATAGGATGCTCCAGAGATAGGGCCCATAAGGTCCTCAATGACCAGAGATGAGCAGAGATGGGAGTGTGTTCAAAGCTACACCTGAGATTACACTTCAGACATGGAGTAATTGGGAATATGTCAACTGTCAGCAGAAGAGAATAGACAGGGAAAAGCAGAGTAGCTCCAGCTTGTAAGGGAGCCTGTTGAGAACCTGTTTAGATGTTGATACCAGCCAGTGAAAACCACCAGCACCTTGTGATGTGCACTGTGGCTTTTGCCAAGTGCTTTTTTGGCAGGAGCAGAACTGGGTGTGTTATTCTGATCTACCTAGTGGCATAAAAATACTCTGAGTCATCATGTATTTGGAGATTGGTCTCTGTGCTTCATTTATCTCTGATTAAAGCACATGGATGTGTAACATGGGCATGCAGCAGTTTCTGGGTGTGATCATATAAAAATACTCAGCTGAGTGAAGCTTGGGGATCCTGTAGCGTGGAAGTACATAAGGGGAAAAGCTGGTGGTTGTGAGCCATGAAAAACAGGCTCACAGTGACAGGGAACAAAAAGAAATACCATCTTTAAAAACCAGTTGTCCTCTCAAGATTGTTGGATTCTCTCCTGTAAATGTCTGTGTATTGTTAGCTGTGGTGGGTTGGCCTTGGCTGCCAGCCATGGACCCACACGGCTGCTTGATTACTCTCCTCTCAGCAGGACTGGGGAAGAAATTGGGAACGAAGGGAGTGAAGAACACATTGAAAGAAAGATAGGGAGATGACTTTCCAATTACCACCATGGGCAAAACAGACTCACCTTAGGGAAAGTTTATTGTCAGTTAAAATAAATATTTACTTAAAACACATTTGGACTCAACCTTTCCCGGGCTCAAGTTCACTCCAGACTCTTTTCCCTTTGCCCCCTGCTCCTTGTTATCACAAAACCAGCTTATTTGCAAAGAGTGGAGCCGAGAATCAAAGCCTGATCATGGAAGATGCCAACAGCAAAGCTGAGCAAAGTTGAGTTGCAATTTTATCCCAAAAATAGCTTTTTTCACCCTAAATCCTGCTATTCTCTGTTAATATGCTAGGAGGATGGATCTAAGTATCAGTACAGAATATCACAGACATTGATGTAGACAGTGTTGCTAGAAGTGCAGCCTAGAACTGATTGATGGAGAGGTGTCTTCAGTGTCTTCAGTAACTGAGATCTGAGTGTCTTTTACTCAACCTTCTTATCATTCTGTTTAGATACAGAGTGGAAGTCAGAAGTTGTAAACAGCAGAAACTTTGATCGAGAAATTGGACACAAAAACCCGAGGTACCACCTGACACAGTCCCTCTGAATTCTGTTAGTGTATCTGATCAAAGATGAAAGCTAAATGATTGATTTAATAACAGAGTGAAGAAGGTGGAAACTGTTGTTCTTTTGGTAGTTGGGAGAGCGAAGGCATAAAGAAATTAGAGCAGTTCAGAGCAGCCATGCCTAGTCTTAACTTATTTTAATGGCTCCAACAGTATGCAGTCTGTACAGTTTCTTGATGGATTTGTTTTCACATCATGACAATCATTTAGCTCTTTGAGTTTCTCCTGATGTTTGTCATAGTACCTTTTCTGTGCTATATATTGCATACTGCAAATCAAGAGTTTGATCACAATTCTGGGACTAATCAGGGACTCTCTCTGTTCCACAGTGCCATGGCTGTGGAGTCTTTTACTGCTGTTTCTCCTAATGTCCAGGTTGGCAGCTTTGTTCTTTCCAAGGGTAAGGGTTGTTTTGTACTAGCTTTGTGTCTGCTGTTGCATCAGCAGGGGACTTTGGTTCTTTCCACAATAGCTGTCATGTCAAGTGATAATCGGGAAGCCAGCCAGCAAATTAGCTGTTCCAGGTTAGACACTGATCCTCAGCTTGATGCTTTATTCTGCTTAGGTCTTGTGGATAAAATTGATGATTTCAAGCAGTTGAGCTTGTCACACCTGGAGGATCCCCATGCTGATGTTACCCGAGGAGGAGATTACTTCTATCACAGTGATAACCCCAGGCGTCCAGAAGTAAGATGGGAAAGATAACCTAAAGCAGTGGTTACCTGTGTGTGAAAAAGGAATTGGGGCATGTCCCTTTTCTATTGGATGTATAGAAAATGGAGTACAGACTGTCACATAGGATGACTCCCTTAGTGCAGCCCTTCAGAATGAGTGCTTCTCTTGCAGAAAACTTCCAGGCCGCTCCTTTATTCTGTGTCTTCTCAAGTCTGCTGTGCTTTTAAATGGAAAGGGATGGTGCTGGGAGGTGGATTCCACCTCTGCCTTGCTGTATTGGGTACAATCAAACAGCTTGTTGTCAGATTGTCCTGTCTGCCCTGTTTTGCCAAAAGATGGAATGATGAAGGATGAACAAAGCATATAATGCGCTCCTGCAGCTTAATCAGAGGGGATATTGCAAAACAGCATTTGAGCTCTCCTGTTTCAGCTGCCAGCTAGCCCTGAAAAAAGGACAGCTTGGAAATCATTCTGGCTGTCTCACTTGACATAAATGTTTAAAAAAAAGTGTTGATAAAAAAAAGGATGTTCCTGTGCTGAGTTGTCTTTCCTGTGATTCCCTTTTGTAAAACAACCTTTCTTGACTTCCCATCTTCTCTTGTCTGTAGGTAGGAGACCTTCGTGTCTCTTTCTTCTATGCAGGTCTGAGTGGAGAAGATCCTCATTTGGGCTCTGCTGATAAGGTGAGTCTTCAGCTGTTTCTATATTTTGCAAGCTCTGTTCCCAACTCAGTAACCAGTATATATTTTTCCCTTTTTTCCAAGGTGACTGTGATTGCTCGGCAGCGAGGTGATCAGCTGGTTCCATATCATACCAAGTCAGGAGATGTTCTGGAGATTCTGTACCCTGGGGACCTCTCTGTGGAGGTGAGATACCACACTCTTCTAATGAAGAGTGCAGAGGTGGTAGTGCAGAAGCAGCAGAAGAGGAAGCTCTTACTCTCCTTCAGACCTGCTCTAGAGGAAGAGATACTCATATAAACATTGGCTTTTCTCTCTCCTTGGACAACAGGTTGTAGCCTGTGTTTGCTTCCACGTTTCTGCACATTCTGTCTGTTTGCTTTAAACATTGTTTCTGTGCCTTCTCATTTTGTTTTTATTTGCTCCTTAGTTGTTTCCCTCTTACACATGCAAACACATGCTTTTGAACAGGTCACATATAAAAATAGTAAAAATCAGGGTTTAATTAAATAAACCATAGGAGTTAGTCTCTCTTCAGCTCCTAATAACAGGAGTTTAGGCTTGTTTGAAATGTTTATTACTTTTCTGTCTGAGAAAGAACCTTCAGGCAGAGCATTATGCTTCAATAAATCCTGCATGCTCCAGCAATTTGGTGATTCATTTACTCCTTTTAGTAGGTTTGTTTTCATTAATGATTGTTTCATGCCCTGCTGTAAAGAAAAACAGATGTCAAGAGTTTACAGGTGCTCCCAAAAGCAGTTAAAAAGGCTTTGTTTTGACTTGAAAGAGTAGCAGTAGAATCAACCCTCTGCTGTAAGCTCTGCATCTTCATTAGATAGAATTTTGTTTCATTGCAAATTAACTGGTTACAAATAAATAATGCATTGAATACTTGTATGTGCAAGTAATCAATCAGTCTTGCACATCTCTTACCATTTAGTACTTTCCAATGTCCCAGCCATCTTCATGTGAATGTTTTGTTGAGCTGGAGGGTCACACAACCTATTTTGAAAGAAATCTTACTCAGAATTCTTGCAGAGATGCTTTGCTTTGCCTGATGAAATACACACATACCTTTTATCTTTTCTTCCCTGCATCCAGCTTGCTGTCTTTCCCACACCTTTCCCTGAGCCAGCAGTGGATATTGTGGCCTTTTCTCTCTTCCTTCAGAGTGAAGTCAGACTCTTCCTTCTTTATTGTAGTTACTTATTAGTATCTTATTTTCCACAGTAATGTTGAATGTATCCAATTGCAGTAAAACCTATGTACTTTCTGCCTGTGAGTAGTGTTGAATGGTGCTTTTTAGGTTGTTTTAATTAAGGAAAGTGGCAGTTTCCCCCATGCTGCATTTTTCAGTCTATTGCAGTGTACTGCCATACTGCACAGATCCTGCAGAATGAACTGCAATGTATCTTTTGCAAGAGAAATTGTACTCCTAAAATGCTCTTGGCTCTGATTGGCTCATAATATACTGGAATTAGGAGGATCTTTAAAAAGAACAATGAACAGGCTGCATGTGATGGTGTTTGCTTTCAGGAGGTGTTTCAGAAGGAGCATGAGAGTAACACTATGAAGACCTGGGCCCTCCGTGCAGCAGGCTGGCTCTCAATGTTTGTGGGCATCAGCCTCATGACCCGAATCTTTTACACGTTAGGTAAGTTTTTTACAGAAAGGTAAAATTATCTAGAAATAAGATCATAACCTCTAGAGAGTTAATTCATTTGGAAACCAAGAGAAACCTGGTTTGAACTCAGATTTTATTTGATCTGAAAAGTCACTGTAGGCAGCTGCAGGTAAACAGGACCCCAGGAAGAAGTGGTTGCTTTGTGAACATGAAAAAAACCCACACAAATATCTTTTGCCAGTCTCAGAAGATCCTAGCCCAGTGCTTACCAAAATAAAAAGCTGAAGCACATGTTGGGCTGGTTCTTTCAAATCTAGCTCAAGGTACTGCAATACAGTTACTTTCTGCACCCACACACAACTGGTCCCCCCAACAGATCCTAATCAGCAGTTGTATAGAGACACGATTTTGTGTCTGGTTATTCTACACTATTGTAAACAAACAGTGAAGAAGATCTTTGCTTATTCTTTTAATATAGAAAAATGCTGGAGTAAAAACAGAACAACGCCTCAAACTTGCATAAACTTCAGACATCAAAGATATAATTCACTTTGTAGCTGTGAACTTTTTTTTAATTTATTTTTCCATATACATGCTTCTCCAAGATTTATTGTTGTGAGAAAGGAATTTCTGTGCTAGCAGCTTGTATCAGTTGTCCTAGACTTGTTCCATAGCTGCAGGGCTATCTGTCTCCTCTGCCTCTCAAGCCTTGGACAAATCTTCAGACTTCATTTTGGATTACTTCCTGTGTGATGAGATGAGAATAGCATCACCTGATATATTTACTGTTGCTTAATGATCAAATGTCTTGATGATGCTCTGCTGAAATGCCTACTCCAGTGCTCTTGATAAACAGTTCGAGTCTGTCTTGTGATTGCAGTTGTTAGGGTGCAAATCCTAGGCATGAATCAGACTTTCTTTTAAACTGTCATCTTGCCAACTACTTCTTGCCATGTTTAATTCTCTCTGCAGTGGACTGGTTTCCTGTTGTGAGGGACCTGGTTAACGTTGGGTTGAAGGCGTTTGCCCTGTGCGTGGCCAGCTCGCTGTCCCTGCTGACCATCTCTGCGGGCTGGCTCTTCTACCGCCCGCTCTGGGCTCTGCTCCTCGCGCTGCTCTCCGCAGTCCCCATCGTGCTGGCCAGATCCCATGTTCTGCCCAAGAAGCAGCAGTGACAAGGAGATGGTCAGGTCTTCTGCTGAGTCCTGGTTAGAACCTTTCCAAATGCATTTCTGCCCGGTTCCTGCAGCAAGCTTACAGCAAATCACAGCTCAGCAGCAAGCACTGAGAGCTGGGGAGGGGGCTTGAATGTGGTTATTGGTACATGTTATCCATAGGACTATAGGATGCTGTTTGTGGGAAGTCAGTGACACCAGCTTTGGGGAAAAAAGCATTTTGGGTGTGTGTATTGATGGTAAGTTAGTGAACAAGCAGCTTTGATACTGCTTAGTAATTCCCGGTGATTTGAGAACTGGTAAATCCTTGCTGGGTGGGGCACCTTGTGTGTTTTGGAGAAAGTGCCAGCTGCATCCCATGGACCGTGGTTAGATGTCCTCAGGAAATACATGTGCCTGCCTGTCTCTGACAAACCCTCCCTCTGCTGCCTTTTCTTGTTTGCACAGTAAGGAATACTCCTTTGGCTGGTGTGTTTGGCAGTGTATGTCAAAGGGAAATCATAGCTTAGGTAAATTCCACACAATGCTCATGTAAACCCTCTGCTTTTGGATTGAGGGTTTTCAAAGTCATTGATGTAATGAGTGGCCAGGTTAGCAGTGCTCTGAGGTTGTGCAGATTTATCAGGACACATTGATTTCCCCCAGGTTTTAAAAGTCTCTGAAGTTGTTCTTGGTTAAGCATCCCAAATGATAGCCTGGAGTATATCACTGCAGAACTGTTTCAAAAATTTCACTTCAAATTGCACTTAAAGGGATACTCAAAGGTCATTCACCTGTAAATATAAAACCTACTGCCTTGAAACAACATGGACTTCTATAACTGAATGTATAGTCTTTAAAATAGTGGGGGTTTTTTTTGCTCTGTATACTGTTCCTTTCTTTTATTTCATTTAGTAAGGACAAGGAACATATTCCGTGAAATTAAGTAATGGAAACATTTTTGCCTGATTAGTATTCATAGATTTCAGTAGCCTAAATTGTTAGTTTTGTATCACATTAGAGGAATGCCCTGTAGTGTTGTGATGGCTCATGTTTATCTGATGTAACCAGTACTTGACGTTAGAGACACTCTTAAGTCTCTCCACCAAGTTGGAGTCTGGCTTCCAGGTGGGCCCCCCCACACTACTGTGTTTTGGAGGTTTTTGTAAGTATACACAGTTCAGTACAAAAATAATATTTTCAATTATGAAATCCATTTATGACCATCAGAGGAGTGTTCTTTGTACCAAAGGAACTTGACTTGAACATACATAGAAGCAAATGTTTCCTAGAAATGGTATTGAAATAGAAATCTGAGTTAGAAATCAGAAATATTTTGAGAATTTGTAATTGCTAATTTTCCTTTCATTCTCTTGGTATTTGAATGTTGTCAGTTTGGTCTCACAGCTCCGTGCTGCTGGTGAAAGCAGGAGCAGTGAGTGAAAGGGCAGGTCCAGGAGGTGGCCTTATGCATGCACTGGCACATGGCAGTGGCACTGCACAGTCTTCCTGCTGCTCACCAACACCAAGCTCTGCTCCAGCAGTCAGGAATTGTGTTCCACAGGGGAGAGAAACTGGGTTTGAATTGCTGCTGTTTTACCCCTGATGCAGAACACTAAACCAGCATTACTTATTGGAAATGAAGTGACAATTTTCTGCAGAAGTGCTAAGCTTTTGTATATTTAATAAAGTACAGTTTTCAAAAGGTTGGTCTGTATGCTTTTTTTATTAAATTCAAGTATCGCATGTTTTGTATCCAGGAACAGTGTCCAGGTAGGTGGAGGGTTAGTTTGTAGCTTCCACAAGAACTAGTTTTCTCTTGTTGGGTTTTGCTTGTCCTGCAAATATTTCCGTTTTGGGAAGTGAGCCCCCCTAACAGCAACACAGCTGCTCTCTGGTCTGTGTACTGGTGTGTGATGCCAGGCTGCTGCCAGCCTGCCACGGGTTTACTCCCCATTACTGACCACTGAAGTAAGTCACTTCCTTGCCTAAGATTATTTGAAAAATATGATGGTTCAACCTGACTGCTACAGCCTCTTGTATTTTAAGGAGACTCGGGGTTACCTGTGCATTTTGAAAACAGACAACATACTCTTTTTTCAAACTTTATTTTGATCTACAAATACAGTACAAAAATAGATTTTTTTTCTGAACATAATTACATGAAAACCATTTTCTTAAATTTCACTCTCTGTGACAATGTCCAGCAATGACTGAATTGTTTTCCCCTTCATTTTTGAAAAGACTGTCAGTGGAATTTAGATACGTAATACTGCCAAAGGTCAGTATTTCTACTACAAAAGTGCAGGAAAAGCTTATCTAGATTTAACATTCCTCTCTCAACAGTTTTTTAATGCTATGGTACTAGATAACAATAATTCTGTGGTTTTAGTAAATTTTGTTCAAACAGTGACATTTAGCCAGTTTTACATGTTTTGCTCCAGAACAGGATCTTGATAAGCAACAGAAGCAAATATGTATATATTCAAATTACCTAAGAAGGCATATTGAACATAAAGTTTGTAGTAAGGACAGGGCTTCTCCCTTTCTGAGAGTAAACAAAGATGGTAGGCCAAAAAGCCAAACTTACATCACGAAATGCAAATATTCTTTAGAAAGTATTAATTCCTCCTTATTCTGATTGTGGGGTTTTCTTTTTTTAGACCTTAAAGTATTTCCCCTTGAGACAGAAAGGCCAGAACTCTACCTCACCACTGATTTGGGTAAGCAGTGTATCAAAGTAGGATCAGCATTCCTTTGGCCACCTCTCTGCAGACAGGTAAACAGCAGCTGGATGCTTTAGTTCTGAGCAAGCAGGGAAAAGTGAAAATGAAAAAACGGGAAGTGAGACTACTAATGACAGGAGTGCCTCAGGAAACTCAGCTATTAGTGCTGAGTGATACAAAAGAGAGCAAAAAGCCCAACAAAGCAAAGTGATCGCTGAAGGTGAAGCTCCATGTCTACTTCTCCCAAGTCCAAGGATAAAAGGAAGAATCTAACAGCTAAGTGATACCTGTGATCTCAAAGGAAACTGGATACTGAATTAGGTTGGTCCCTGACAGCTCAGAAACACAAGTGCACAGGAAGACCCAAGGCCCTAACTGACAAACTTGTATGATGACTATTTTTCCTGTATCTGAAAACAGCAAAGAAAAGCTTGTTATCACAATTTCTCAAAAGGGAACAATTGAGCTGCTTCTCCTCTCTTTTCTCGCTTGCTCTTTCTGGTTGTTTTCTCTTCTTGTTTCTCTAGCTGGCGATTTTGGGGCCAATAAATGGCTGTGTTCCCCACTGCACTCTCTGAGCTCTGAGCTCCTTCTTCATCAGAAGAGAATCCCCCTCCTTTCTCTGTCTCTGAGGGTGCTGATGGCTCAGTCTGGAAAAAACAGGTGTGAAAATCAGAAAGTCACTCTAAGAATCACTTGTAACTGTTCCTTTCTAAAAGGGCTTGTCCTTGGTCACAGTGACACTGAGTGACCTTACAGAAGCTGATTGCTCTGGTTTGGGCTTCCCACCAGAAGTCCTTCTATTTCTGAACACCAAACATTCTTTCAACACAAGCAGAACATTTTTGACAATGTAATACCAACCTGTTTTGAAAAGATCAGGCTTTTCCCCTTTGTCCTTGGGAAAAAAATTAAGAACTAAAACATCTAATTTTTAAGAAAAAGCGCCCCACTCTCATCTGGTTAGCTACATGCTTGGTTTGGAGGAATAAATCCAGGAAGGGGGTATGGCAAAACAGAATCTAGTAATAAAAATAAAAACATTCATCCCCTGTTATACAGTAATAAATCTTTGATGAACATAACCACATTGAACTCCTGGTGTAGTTTTTTTGACTAGCTGAAGACTTTTGAGCAACTACACACTGGAAATTCTATTCTACAGTTAAAATAACATCCAGAAAAAGAAATTACTAATGGAAATGCAGGATACCTTGATGGAGTAGCGTTGCTTCAGTCTCTCTCTGATGAGAAGTCCTTTTGTCAGCAGCTTCCAATTCCCTAGAGCTCTTTTCTCACGCTTCTGTGGGGCATTGTTATTGGAAAGAGAAAGATTTACTACTGTGAGTTTCAGCGTATTTATGCCTGTAGAAAAGGAAAGCTTTAAGATTTTGAAACTGCCATCAAAAAAGCCTCTTGTGCTCGTTGCTTACACAGCCCGCCCTGTTCAACTGCCCAGTTTCAGTGAAGTTTACTCTGTAAATGTAATAATAAGGAAGCTGAAAAAATAATTCTTACCTCCTTCTCCTTCTTTTCTATTTCTGCTTGTTCGTTCTCCCAGGCAGCAACTAGGACCTCTTTATACTCCTCACACACCACATACCCATCAGTACTAGAAGGAGAGAACACAATCCTCTGTCAGGTACAAGAAAAAAGGGAGCAAATGCCTGCTAACCCCGCCCAAAAGCTACTGAATACTGACAGAACTGTCTGTCTCAAAGGATCAAAGTGTGTAACTGGTCGCATGCTCCCCTTAACACAAGATATACAACTTCTGCAGGACATCAACATCTGACAGGTGCAACAAAGCAGCTTTTACATACACTGGGTGTGAGTAGCCACTGTGAAAATCAAATCCAGTGATGGCTTGAGCACAGTCAATGTTCAACTTCCGTGCCACTCTGTTCAGGTTTGGAAGTTTCAGCTGCACGCAGCCAACAGGTAACATGGATGGTAAGAAGAGATAGACATTTCCATATTCATTCCGAGGAACCTATCACGGCAAGATTAAAGAGAGATGGTGATAATCCTGCTTTCTGGAGAGAGGTGAAAATACCTGCTGCAGCTCAGGGACTCTACCCTCCTCATCTACTACATTCCACTCCAGTATTCAATTAATATTCCCACGACAAGGTACAAGCCAAGATTTTAGTTGCATAGTTATTTCCTAGCTATGTCCTCTATCCAAGCTTTGTTACTCAGCTGTAATGCAGAGAATCAGCAAGGCAAAACATGGGCTAGCCTTGGGAAGATCTGATTAATGATATTTTGACTTTAGCAGTCTGCACTCACTACCTGTACTTGTGAAAGAAAGGCCTTAGTAGAGTTCTGACTATTTCCTCCTGTGAACATTCACCTCTGAACTCTTAATCCTGAATCCAGATATTACTGACTGATCTCACCTCTGAAACATGCAACTTCTAGAAAAGTAAAGCCCAGAGCTCCACACAAACCACTTCCTCTAGCACCAGCCCTCTGCCTTCCCAGCTACCTTTCCATCCACTGCTATGGGAGGCTGATACTCCTCTGTCTGCCAGCGGCCAAACAGCGCCAGGTCCTCCCGGTCCCGGTTCGCCGGCTCTGCCAAGCGTGCCTTCCTTGCCCGGTTGGAAAATCCTTTCACCATCTGCAAATACAACAACCAGGCCTGTAACATCACAACAAGCTGACAGGGGTCTCAGGTTTTCCTAGGACACCAAAGGAGAAGGTTCTGGGAGAGGAGAAATGCCATTTCCTAGTTTCAATATCCATTGCCTATAAATGCCAACCCACAGCACCCATATGCAACAGGCAGAGATCCAGCAGTGCATGTAAAACACTCAGATGCCTCTGGAGAAGATGAAAAGGGAACAGTTCTGCCAGATACCCTTGGGGTGGGAAAAAGACAAAGCTGGGCTTTGGGCAGCATGTAGAAGCTATAGGCACAGCAGGTAGACAGTACAGCTACCATAAACCATGCAAGCAGGTGTGAAATCTACATCCGCTGACAAGAGAGAAGAAAAAGAACAAAACAGAACTGAGCTTCAGCTTTAGAGGGCAGGTGGATTGCACACGAAGAGGTCAAACCTTCTTACCTTGTAAGGCATTTCTCCAATCCTCACCACTCGAGCTTGCTTCAGCCAAGTGTCCCTGGAGTGCAGCGTGTGTATGCAGTCTCTGGAAAGGCCAGAAAGAAGCAAACATAAGAGTTTTCAAGTGATCCATAACAGATTCACAAAAAACTTACCACATTAGGAATAATAAAAAATCTCTATCTTAGTGATACACAAATGCTATCAGAGCAGCTAAATGCCTCACCTGCTATGCATGTGGCCTGAGACTACTGCTGATACCATCATGCAAATTAGCTCTTCGATTTATTACAAAGATCACAGATGCAGGTGACAACAGGTGCACAACTCACCTGGAGTAGACAGCCTCTCCCCTGCAGTACCCCAAGACAGCAGCTGACTCGGGATAGATGGCCTGGTATTTCAAGAGGTGCCTCTTCAGTGCATAGAGAGGGTGGTTTTTGTACTCTCCAATTGCTGTTGGTAGAGGCTGATCTTGAAGCTTCACTTGAAACTGTAGGAATTATATAGAGAAGAGTAATTTTACAACCTTCTTGCACCACCCTTTGTAAGAAAATTACTATAATATGGACCAAAGAAAAAAACCACCAGAAACTAATCAGATGAGCCAATAAACCAAAGCAATCCTGCTGCAAATAAGTACTTAGATGTGTATCCTGATGTATGTATTTTAAAAACTCTCTCTGAGAAGGGTAATGCTAACTTGTACACAAACCTCACTAGTAAGTTTCCACCACAAGCTGTGCAGTACTTCTGTTGTGCAAATTTGTCTGAACAAGCTCCATCGCTTATTTAAATTTATCACTGTATATTCTCTTTAAAACATGTTCAATCTCAACATTTCAAGTTCAAATACAAACCTCCTTCCTCATGGAAAGAGATTTCTAATGCTATTTGCTTGAATGAGAATCCAGGGACTAGACTCCTGACATTACATGTCCTGAACAACCTATTGCCATTTACCTCATTTTCTTCCTTCTTGTCTCTCTCCACATAGGGACTTTCATACGGCTGCAGTGTTTCTTCCCACCACTCTGGGTCCACACGGCTCTTCCTTGTTGAGGTCATCCACACTGGATCGTATCTTTGTGTCACATCCCTGACACTCCCATCGTTGTCAAATCCCACAACGTAGAAAAGGGGCTTTGTGGCATGTGCGAAGCACAGCTGGGGCTGGCCCACATTGCCATGAACACAGTCTACACAAACCCACTTGTCCTCAGGCTCAAGGAAAACCTCCAGCCACTGGTCTGTGCCCATTGCTTTCCTCACCTCCTGCTGTCCATCATCCTCATCACTAGAAATGATTTTGTTTCTCTTCCTCTGTGCTTGAGGCAAGGCTGAAGTTGTACTTTTTGCTGGCTTAGTCTCGGTACCACACAAATTTTTTGATAGCCTTAATCCTGAAGTTTCAATTTTTGACCTTTTTATAGTTGTCAGCTTTGAATTCTGGGAGGCCTGTGAGCTCCTCCGCCTTTTAGGGACAGTTTCAAAATCCTCATCAGAGAGATCACTCTCCTCCTCTGAAACCTCAAAGTCCGAAGCACTGCCCTCATCAGTTCCACTCTCTTCCTTGTAACACACTTTGGAGGCCACTCGTCTCCGGCGGTCGTTCTTGGGCCTGACTGCCACATCTTTTTCTGGTGAACTGCTCTCATTATTTGATTTTTTCTGTTCCTGGCTGCCTTTAGTTGGCTTTGACTTGTGTGTCCTTTCAGTCTGGGCAGTTTTGGGTTTCTTTTGCTCCTTGTTGTTTTCTCTGCTCTCTGAGGATTTCTCATCCTGCTTGGCTTTTTTGCAGGGGCATTTTTTTGCCACAGCTTTGGGTGTTGTGGCAGAACTCTCCTGCCCCTCACAGGTGCTGCTGTGAGACAGCCTCTTGGATGAGCTCTTTCCCTGCAAAGAAACTGGCCAGGTCACTTCTATCACCACAGCTAAGAATATGGTAAAAAAAAAAAAAATACTGAAATCAGCCCAAGGTTCCTGCAGACCAAAGGTTGGCAGGCACAGTCAATTCACATGTCTTAGGGACTTGAAAACTTTAGGGAACTGGCTGAAGAGAGGTGTACTCACAGCAAGAGCTGCTGTCTAAGTTTTAAAGAAATGGAAACGCACTGAAACGTTAAAAAATCTTTGCTGAAACACAGAAATGAGTGGCTCTTTTAAAGAAGAAAGTTAAAAATTAAGGGTGTTCATGCAGTAAGCAATTCACTGCAAGTTTTAACAGCCAGAAAGTTTTTTTAATCCTACTAAATCAGTGACCTACTCCTTATTCCACAGAATCAACAACAACTACCTTTGGTCTTGACTCCTTGAGAGGAATAGGCTGAAAAGACAGCACAAGGCGACACAGCAGCTGTAACGCTCGCAGAATAATTAAAAATACCTGCAAAACAGTTTAAATTGAGTAATTTAATCATATGATGTCTCCAGAGAAAAATAGAAGAAAATAAAAAGTTACTGAATCACTTAAGTCACTGATCTGCTTTCTTCAAATCCACCCCTCCCACCTCTTTGTGTATGACCTGACACACAGATCTAAACTCATCAACCAACCCTGCACTTCTCAGTCTCTTACATGAACCAGCTCCTCATCATCCTGTGCAGCATAGATGGCAAACCTCCTCTCCAGTGTTGACTGAAGGGGCTCTCCTTTTTCAGTGGAAAGCTCATCATTGACAGTGAAGGTTCCAACAAACCTGAAATACAAGACACCTGCTTATTGTCCAGTGTTTGTGACTGTGTTCTTAAACTTCAGAGTTCATCCTCTCCTCTAAAACAGACAGCCCCTCTCACCCTTGTATATAAAATCAAAAAAACCCACAGAAAATTGTTAATTACAGTTACCCCTCTCCCTGAACCCTAGCTCTACATTCTATATGACAGCAAGATCAGAAGAGAGTTTTACCATTTTACCAAGTTGGAAAGGTAGACGAGGTCCACTTGGCCTGCAGGCACTTGGGTGAAGTGGGAGGGGATGATGGACAGACCAATGGCGAGGAGATCTGGCTGGCTGCAGATCCTGTTCCTATAGAAACCATTTGCTAATAAACACAGGAGGTGAACCTGAGAGAGAAAAGTTTAAAAGTGAGTTCACATGAGATTTTCTTTACTGGAACTACTGTCCATGGTAAAGACAAGGAACACTTCACTGCTGCTTTTAACAGAGAGAGGCAACAGTGAAGCCTCCCAGGCATTTACAGTGCTTTCTTCAGAAGACAGTAAAGCACTGAAGTCTTTTCAAGTGTCTCCTGCTCTACACAACTGGTAGTTTAATCCTGACAGAATGAGAAGATATCCCTCTATGGAGAAATATACATCTTACTCACATATGTGTTGAGTTAGAATTTTACTAATGCAGGCACTGGTGTTTCCAATTCACAGCTTAGGAGGAATCTTAATGAGCATCTGTCAGGACTACAGCCTCTTTATTTTTTCACTTCTAGAAGTGGCCCCATGTTATTTTATAAAAATTAGTTTGATTACAAATCAGTTCAGACATCTTTATGCTCAATTTCTTCTCTGCCATGGTTCACTGTGACAAATACCTTATGTGTGTCCTCACGAACCTCCTTGCTGAAACGTTTCATCATTCTCCGAAGGTACATCTCAAACTCAGCTTTTCTTTTTTCTCTGCAGAAAATTACAAAAGAAAGGGATGCTGTGGGATTTCTGTGGACCTGCCTTTCTAGACTCCTGAACTAGGTCAGTTCACAAAGAGAATCATCCCAGAGAATCTTCTGTGCACACTTAAGGAAAGGTTTAGTGACTGGCTGTATGAACAGGCTGTTAAGATTTTGCAGCAATACAATGCTGTTCACTCACAGCTCTCCTTGCAGAGATCTCCTGCTGTCCCTTCACTGGAAATGGAGACAGTAAAACACAATGAAGTTATACACCTGATTTTCAAGGAAGCTGAAAAGCCTCCTCCATTCCTGCCAACTTCCACTGAAGATTTTTGGTAGAATTGTCAGTGTGTAAACTGTTTTTCATCCCACAACCCTGCATCATTCCAACTCAACAGTCTGCACCAAGTGGGGATTTTCACCCAAAACACAGCAAGTCAGTGACAGTCAAGACTTATGGTATTTTTAACTTCAGCTTTTAGCAGCCCTCCACCATCTCCTTGTTCTTACCTCCTCTCTCTTTTCTTCACCTGCTCTGGGGTTTCAATCTCTATCTCAACAGGATTGCTTGGCAACCCCACTGAGGGAAGGACAGCAGTTTCTTCTAACTTATCTGTAGCAGGTTCCTGAAGTTCTGTAAAAATAAAATATTACTAAATTATAAGTAAACATGGAATAGATTCCCAGGGAGGACTGATGATGGGATAAGAACCTACATTTTCCTTCTCAAGTGTCCAAACAACCTTTAAACAGAACATCTCTAGTGACTAGCAGCTCCTGGATCTTCCCTAACACTCTGTGTGCTAAGTTATTTCAAATAACTGTGGGACGCTGGTCACCTGTTGTTGAAGAATCATTGTGATACACAAGCTCTTAAAAAGTGCTTAACATGAATAAATATGCAATTGTTACCTTCCACATCCTCCCATTCATCTTCACTTTCATCATCATCATCATCGTTGTCAGTTTTGTCTTCATCCATCTCTTTTTTAACATGAGATTCTGTCTTTAACTTCATCTCCTTCTGAGGATGCTTCAGTGAGTCACTGCTAAAATCATCGAAACAGTGTTAGCATCAGGAAACGTAAGTGCTTGTTTATCAAAGACTAAAAATAGGGAAATAAATGAAGCGTGACCCCTGCATCAGTAACAACAGATTGACAATTTATTTGACAATAAAACCACAAAAGAAATAAGATTAAGAAAAAGGTCCTATAGAATTGAACGATAAATTTACCTGCATGTTTCCTCTTTGATACAATTCTCTTTATTTCTAGCACTCTTTTTACTTTCTTTTATTTGTGATTTTGCCTTTTCTTGTTTTGAAGGTTTGGAAGTTTTTCCTGAGTTGGAAAGTTCAGTATCACAATCTTCTTCCTTTTTCCTAGCTGAAGCTTTTGAGATTTTCTTTACAGTGGGCTTTTTCTCTTCGAAATCATCTGCATGTGACAAAAGAAATGAAGATTAATGTTAGAGGATAGTGTATCATCTCCATGGCAATGTGAAACAAGATCTCCATGGACTTCATTAGAGGCAGCTACAGAAGAATGTGAGCACTCACAATGCTGAGCATGTCATTATTTGTTTATAAACAGGCAGGATTTGAACGATGAGACTTGGAGGAAAATACTTATGTAACTCACAAGAAGTACCTAAAGATTTCTATATTCCTACCCATGGGATCTGCGGAAAACCAAACATCGTGCTTGCCACTCACAACTTACTACTACGTGAAGCTGCTCTGGAGAGCGCGACCGAGATAAAACAACCCCTCGCGGGCTCGCTCAGCCTTTGTCAGCGCCTGGGGCAGCGAGCGGGGCCCGCGTCACACACGGGTTCAACGTCCGGGATCGGGGGCACACCGATCCCACCGCCGATAACCCTGCCGATATCCCTGTCGGTAACGCAGCCGATAACCCTGCCGATAACACAACCGATAACCACCGCCCTGCAGCCCAGCGCAGCCGTCCTTCCCGAGGGCGCACTGGCACCGCTGCCCCCGACCCCGCGGCCTGGAGCAGCCCGAGCCGCGGCAGTGGCGCAGTGCCCGGCCCGCCACGGCCTCCCTGCCGTACTAACCCTCCTCCTCCTCCTCCTCCTCCTCTTCCTCCCGCAGCCCACCGGAGCGCCTCTTTTTGGCGGCGGCGGGCCGGGACGATGTTCTGCGCTTCCTACCCATGGCGCTGCCGGCGGGGGCAGGTCCCGGCCCGGCCCCGCGCAGGGGAGGGGAAGGGAAGGGGAAGGGAAGGGGCCGGGCCATAAAGTCTCGCGGGCGGATGCGGGAGGCGGTTTGAAAGATGGCGGATGAGGTGGACCAGGTGGGTGGCTCTGGGCTCTCTCAGCGGCTGCAGAGGGGGACAGCTCTGGGCTGCGCGGCGGGGCCGGGCGCGCCCGGGCCCCTCGTGAGGCGCAGCCCTCGGGGAGCGCTTTCCGTGCGAGATGAAATCCCCGCTCGGCCTCCGAGCTTGTGCCGCTGTCGGGCAGGGCTCGCTGCGGGCCCGCTGATCCCGGGCACTGCCGGAGGAGGGAGAGGGGGGAAAGCTGCCGAAGGCAATGCCCTTGTCTCTGAAGGAAGGAGGTAGCTAGAACGGAGATATGGGATATATATGAGATATGGAAGATGTGGGATATGCATGGAGGTCTTCACTCTTTTTTGGTTGCTATCCTCCAAGTGCGCCTTTCTCGCAGAAAGGGACCTCAGGCCGGTCTGTGTTGGTTTCATGGCAGCCTCAGGGGCCATCCTGGCTGCTGTGTGGCCCAGCTAGGGCTCGGGAGCCGTGACTGTGTGGGGGCAGTGTGTGCCCGGGTACCTGAGGTGACCGAACGTGTGCCTGGGTAACTCCGTGTGCCGGCACCGGTGTCGGCGTGGGTTCGGCTGTTCCAGCCCGCACCGTGCCATGGCACCGTTGTTGTGCTGGTTCACGCAGTGTGGGCTCTCTGCTGCAGTGTAAACGGCGGCTGCTGGTAAGAAAAACAGTTCACAGAATCACAGAATGGTTTGTGTTAGAAGGGACCCTAAAAATTATCTAGTTCCAATCCCCCTGTGTGTGAGGAATGATTTGCTGCAGACTAAACTGAAATCTTTTGCCTCACATTGTTTGGGTTGGTGAGTATCAGTAGAGTGGTAAATCAGCTGCGCTCAGGTCCACCAGGATGTGAAGGAATGATTTGAAGTATTTGCATTTGTGTTTTCACTCCTTTGTTTTCTGTGTCTCACAAACGTTGAGGAATGGAAAAGTTCAGAAGCTTCTTCTGTTCAAATAATGCTTTTGTTTTTTAGCAACAAACAACGAATACTGTAGAGGAGCCACTCGATCTCATCAGACTCAGTCTAGATGAGCGAATCTATGTCAAAATGAGGAATGACAGAGAGCTTAGAGGCAGATTACATGTAAGTAAAACTTTCAGAACACTGTCATGCTCATTCAGCTAAGCACTAGGCAGCCTTTCTTTATGTACAACAGTCTGTTAAACAAGTTTACCTGTAATATTCCACTGGTTGTTGAAAAAATTAGTTTTAAAACATGAGTAATTGCATTTCATGGTTGAAAATGCAGAAGTGGTTGGAGAAAGTAGTTTAAGAATTGTCCTAATTACCAGAACTGTAATGTGATTGGTGGAAAAATCTAATTTGCTCAGTACTTTGTCAGCTATTAACTGCTTCCCTACAAAGTCAAGAGATGTATTTTGTTTTTCTTGTCTTCTGAATGATACCAAGCAACTAATTTTACTGCTTTTGGCTTCCATTTCTGTGTCTCTGAAATAAGCAATAAAGCTGCAGGCCTCTTCCTATGATGTGCCCTGAAGCCTCTTCAAGACTGAGGTCATCATCAAACAAGAATCCCTTAAGGCTTGGGAGGTGTGATGGGATATGTACTCAGCTGGTTTCCTCAGATATTTGCTTTCTGTTCAGTCAGTCAGCCTCCCTGAGTGCTGTGCTCTGCTGGGGAAGAGAACCAGTTGCACTATGTCTTAACTGGGCCTCAACTGCTTTGGAAACACAGAGATAATGAGAGATCCATGAATGATATGTGTAGATTGCAACATGCTTTTGTAAGGTTTTAGAACATGTGATGAAGGATTTGTAGCACTGTGTGAGAAGCAGCTTTCATATCCTTTAAGGTAGCCCTGGGCAATCAGTTCCAGGAGGCTGGACTGGCAGCAGAGAGTGTGTAGCTGGTTTAATGTTAACAGTGTGTCTGTCTCTGAGGTCTTGTAAGTGCTCTCACAGAGTGCTTTAGAGCTATTTCCTGCAAGTGTTTCAGTAAATGTAAGTGTCATGCGTTCTTTTTCCTGCTGCAGAGTTCTCATTTGTTTGTTTGTGTTGAGTTATAACTAGAACTGATAGTACTTTGTTTTGGTCAAAACCAGACTAAACTATTTATGTCTGAAAGTCTTGCTAAAATTCTCATTTTCATAAGCTCATGTTTGAATTTTGGAAAACATAATTAACTTAATTCCTACAGGCATATGATCAGCACTTAAACATGATTTTGGGTGATGTGGAAGAAACTGTGACTACAATAGAGATTGATGAAGAAACCTATGAAGAGATTTATAAAGTAAGGACTAAAAAAGGAGTTAATTTATCCTCACAGATTTTATTTTTTTTTTTAACTACACTGTTTTATTGTTAAAGTAGTTTATTGCTGACTGTTTTTTGAACCATGCACTAAGAGGTTTTGGACAAATTGTTATGGAAGTACACAGGATATCTGGAGACTTGGTGTTAGTTGTATTGATCTCTTCAGCATGCCAGAACATTGTGTGTTTGTTGGAGTTGTTTCAGGTGTGTTATTATGATTGAAATGAATGTTTTGTAAGTGTAAACTTTCTTTCCTTCTTCACAGTCTACCAAAAGGAATATTCCAATGCTCTTTGTCAGAGGGGATGGCGTTGTGCTTGTAGCTCCCCCGTTGAGGGTTGGTTGAAGCAGCAAAGGACTTAAACTTCTTGGAAAGTTCCAGACTTTTGGACAGTGGTTCATGTTTCAATCATGTCTCAAAATCCTGTATATGTTTTTTATAGGATATTTTTGTCGGTTCTTTTGGAAAGGGGAAGGAAGGGGAACCAGTTTGTCTTGCAGAAAGTACATGTAGTCAATTGAAGAAGTGTAAAACCCAACTTGATCTCAGAATTAATGTAAACTGCTGTAAATTGGCTGTCTTGTCACATTCAGTAAAAGAATCCTTAATTTTTTCTCTTTTGGCAGTAGCACTGTCTTATTTTTGTTGTTTTAAATAAATTTTGGTTTATCTTTGAGATTTGACTTGTCATGTTTTTTGTGTTGAGGGTGTATGTTCTTCTGTAGAACTAGTGCTTTATGAAGTTATAGTATGCAGCCTCACTGTCAGAGAAGGCAGTGTGTTGTTTTAACTTCTGTCCTTACTAATACCCAAGTCTTACAGATTACTGGTTTTGGGAACAACACTACATCAATGAATGGTGCTGTAATTTATGTCTCTGTATTCAAATTTCTGATATGTATCCTCATTGTAGGGAAATGGTGTTTATGTGAATTTTCCACTTACGATAAAGAAGATGGGCTTCATTGCAGTGTTTTAATGTATTTTCATTGTGGCTTTGTTAACAGAGTTACAGTTTCCAAGGCCATAAGTAGAGACTGAGGTTGTTGCTC
The DNA here is from genome assembly GCA_013390045.1 of Picathartes gymnocephalus. Classification (NCBI taxonomy): domain Eukaryota; kingdom Metazoa; phylum Chordata; class Aves; order Passeriformes; family Picathartidae; genus Picathartes; species Picathartes gymnocephalus. The sequence continues at coordinate 403,966 of WEKY01032050.1, read as the reverse complement.
ACGTGCTGTTGAGTTGCCTGCTGCATTCATTTCCCACTGTTTGTAGTGTGTTTCAGTTCTTGGATACATTAAATTCTGCTGGGTGCCTTAAGATGCTTATAAGTTATCTGTTGTGAAGGTGCATTAGAACCTGAGCAAAGTTCTTTTTTTAATACTTACTTTCTCAGGCCCACCTTGTTTGCAATTTACTTTCCTTCTTGCGTGGAAAAAAAAAAGACACTTCTGCTATAATTATGTTTTAGAGTCATATGAGGATGTAGGTCTGCACTTCCTACAAAGCTTGACTTACAACTGAATAAATTTAATTATCCAGGTTCTCTATAGGGTTAGCAAAAGCAGCTTGCTCTGGCACTTTCTCCTACAGTTAAAAATCTTCATAACAGCCCGTAGCTTGAGACAGTGGTGAGGAATGCAAGGTCTGCCAGTCTTTTTTTTTTTTTTCTCCATTCCTTTTTGTACTTGGATGTGTGTATTGGAGGACTGACATGATGCTCAAAATGCTGGCAAATCAGGAAGTTTCTACTGTGATAAATTTTAGAATTCATATCTGTTAATAACACTTGTAGACTCTGAGAATGGTAACAGATGTGAGTCCCACATACTCTTTACCTGAGCCATATTTGCCAGCATAACATGTTTATCTGTATGTACAGTATTTTTATATCACAGGGTATCAGCACAGTGGAAAGAGGTCAGCTCACCTGGCATAGGTCACGTACAGAAATCCCTGGAAAACTCTTATTAAAAATTGTCTCATTTGTCACCTGCTTCTTTTGAAATTTTAAGTGAGAGATTATGGTGGTTGGTATCTCAATTATTGTCTAATTGATTTCTTGGGTATTTAATGTCTAATTATAAAGATCTGTTATTGTTTTGTGTCACTGAAATGTCCAATAGCATCCTTGATTCTCTGATTTGAAATGAGCTGTCTGGAGCAGCAGCCACTCTAAGCCTCTCTATGATGAATGTGAATTTAAAAAAGCAACAAAAAACAAACATCCCCTTCCAAACAAACGAAACGCCCAACAAAACAAACAACAGCAAAGGAACATCACCCTAAATGAACTCCCAAAAAAACCCAAATAACACAACGCCCCCAAAGCCAAAAAGAGAAATCCCAAACAAACCAAACCCCAGACCTGAAACACTGGAAAAGTTTTTTGCAGTCTGGTCTCTTTCATACTATTCTTTCTACTTTTTGATCATATGTTCACTGTACTAACCATTTGTCAAGATTTCTGTTCCTGATGAGTTTGTAAAAGAGTTTATTTTAATTTTTCTCATATTTTCTCAAGGTTTCTCAAAAGCCTCTTCATACTATCTTATTAGAAGTCCTAGCAGACCGAAAACATATTATTGAACTTCTTGAGGCTTGGCTTTTTATTTCTAGTAGCTTTTTATAGACAGTAGTAGTCTTCAGGTACGTTTTAGACTTTGCACTGCATCTATAAAATAGATGGCAGAATAATTTCTCAGTTTGTCTTTAAAGAATTTCTGTTCTGCCTGAAAACATCTCACTTTCAGCAGCTCATTTTTAACAAGACTATTACTATGCAATTCCCTTTATCAGAAGTGCTGATAGAGTTAAACCTCTTGTGTCCTACTGTTTTTGTGAGTGCTATCTTGAAATTTTGATGTGGGCTTGTGAGATTTATTTTTGGATCTCTGACTACTGTAGAGCACTAGATGGTGCTGCTTTTCCTCAAATTCAAGTTTTGTTGGCTTTGATGCATGTAGCCTGTGTCAACAGGCCCTGTACTTGTACAACTAGTCATTTGTTTTTAATTAGAATGGCACTTGCCGACAGTTTAAGTTAACTCTGCTGCTCACCCATAAGTAAAAATGAAAATATGTTTTGATGTTTATGTAGGCACAGAGCAAGTCCTCACAAGAGTTAAAGTGAAGCAGTGCATGTGCCTTGCTTTGTCATAGGTTAAGATGTACAAGCTCCAAACTGTCAGCTGAGAAGAATTAGCTGAAGAATTGCACCATATAGAATAAATTGTGGTTGACCACTGTGCTGCTTGGAGAAGAACAGCTCTTGTTGTGTTGGTTCACAAGGCTGGTGCTGCTGTACCCACTGATTCAAATGCTGTCCACTACCTTCACCGGACAACTTCACTGCAGTTCAAATTCAGCAGAGGGGAACAGCCTGCACTTAGGTGTTTCTGTACATTAAACTCCTGAAGAGACAAATATTTCAGATTATTTGAAGTCACTGCTGCTGCTGCCATTTTTTTGACCCATATATATAGATTTTTTAATCCATCGTACATATTTGAACAAGATATAATTTTGGTTTAGGCCACGAAGGGTTTAGGGGAATGAGTTTGTTTTTTTTTTTTAAGTTGAACGGGGATTACATTACATGTTTTCATTCCTATTCCCTAGTCCAGGACGAGCCCAGGATTTGGATAATAGTTTCAGTAAGCCTTGAGCAGTGTGAGCACTGGCAGGCTGCTGCAGGGATTCAGGGCTGAAAAAGAGGACAGTGTTGATCATGCTGGGAGTTCTGCAGCAGCACTCTCTCCTCTTGGTGCTTCTGTTTCTGTTCTATAGATTTCATTGGAAATCTATCATTTGAAATATTCAAGAGAAAGAAACTTGTAAGCCTTCTTACTAGAGTCTTCTTATTAGAGCTGTAGGACTGGGAAGGGAACTGATTCAGTGCAAAATGACAAATGCTGTGCATTGTTTTTTGAACAGATGATGATGATGACATGTACAGAAAATCCCATCAGGCTTATAAAGGTTATAAGGCATTCATGCCAAGATCACTGATAGGCTGAATACATCATTACTGAGGGTGTAGGACTCCCATGTTTCTAAACAGGAAGCTCCTTTCATATGCTAAACAAAAAGAATGGGAAAGAAAAATAGAAAGTTCTACAGAAAATTGAAGCGGTGTCCAAGCCAGCCTTTTCTGGGGGGAAGAATGGGTGGAAGGAAGAGAATAGATGATGTGGGTTGGAGCGGAAAACAAGAACCACTGACGGAAAAAGATGTAGTCAGTTCATGAGTGAATTTCTTCATTGTTGCCCAAATTAGTTTGAATGGAAGAAAGGCCCACTCCCAAATTTTGGAAACTTAGTCCAAAAAGCCTATTGAGTTGTACAATGGCATTTGATCAGTTTATGATGTGACTGCCTGCACCAGGAGGGGACGAGGCTGGTGTGCTCACTGTGTGGGTGGGTGGGCAGGCAGTTGCAGAAAGCACTGCGCAAACCTTAGGGAGAGTTGGGCAATGACTGATCACAAGGAGGGGTTTTAGCAAAGTTTTCCTCTGGGTGCCACATGGTAAACATGGATCTTTGCTTCCTCAAGATGCGTGTGGAACGGATCAGGATATTCAAATGTAGGCATAATTTGCAACTTTCTCTTTAGTTTTAATAATGAAAATTGCTCTAGATTTTCAGAACTAGTTGTTTAATTAATTTTCTGATAAAGACTTACGTTTTATGCGCATGGGCTGCGATGTTCTTGCGTCTCAGTCTGTTGGTTCATGTCACCCAAAGCCCATGTCAGTACCCAGTTGCTCTCTGCAGTAGATGATGTAGTGCTCTAGCCTTTTTCTGGGTGATTTGAGCAAGGAGCTTTCACCAGGGGCTTTAAACTGTTTGACAAGTCAAAGCCTGAATTTCCTAAATGCCACTGCAATAGTGGATCAATTTTAGCCTCCAAAGGAAACCTTAGTGCTGCAGGCAACTTACTTCTGTTCCTTTTTCACAGCACTCAGCATTACAGTACAGTTCCCTTCCTTAATTTCTTTGACTGATAAGAATTGTCTGCTTTGAATTTTAAAAAATCCCAGAAAAGTTAGTTATCATCTTTATGGGTAAGGGAGGCTGCAAAAGCCTTTGCTATCAATAGCACAGTTTATTATGTGATTCATAGTCTAATTGCTACCTAACAGGACTCACAGTTGTGGCACTTTTCTACAGTAAGTTTTCATTTGTTCTTCTTGAATCCCCTAAAGTGTTGGGCAGTAAAACCTCCAGTCTGATGTACATCATGGCATCAAGTGTGTGTGTCACTGCACCTTGTCACTTAATGCTGATTAGGGTGAAATGCTGTGTAAAATTTTGACCAAGCAACTCACATACTCACATAATTCCTTCCCTTGTCTATTCTTTGAACATCGCAAAGAACTCTCAGGTGGGCAAACTATTTCAGTTTAAAAAGAAGTAATGCTGCTCTAAATTTGTGTATGTAGAATATTAAGGATAAAGCCTGTGGTTTTCTTCATGGAATGCATTATTGAATTCTTCAGGAGCCTTCAAATTTCAGTGGCAGGGAAAATTTGAAATAAGTACTCCAAATCTTGATTTCTTTAAATAACTGCACGAGAGATGACTTTGTCACTCATTCTTGGCATATAATTGCAATGATTAAGTTGCCTTTTTATGCTGTAAAGGTGACACGTCAGCTAGACTGAATTACCTTCTTCAGAGCAGATAACTGTTCCTGGTTCATCCTGTGCTGTAGGTGATGTGGCAGTGCAGCATGTTGTAATTTATTCTATAGCACCTATATTTAGTGCTTTTTAATAAAACAGTTACCTCCCCCAACAGCCCAGATGCTGTGTTCCAGTGGTTAGAAGTCTGAGAAAGAAATGAGATATCAATAGATAGCATCTGAGAGCTAATTTGATTTGTTCTACATTTGTAATGCATTCCTCCAAGCTAAATTCTTGTTGACTGACGTGCTGCTTCTAAAAGGGGAGAGATCCAAAGCTCCACTGCAACCCAGGAGCATACTCTATAGTTAAATTGAACACAATTCTCAACAACTTTCTTATCTCAAACCTTCAGATCGTTACTTCTGCCTGTGGGTGTAATTCAAATATTCAGAATTGTTTCCAAATTAATGTGGTCCTATGCATAAAGCACAATCTCTAACCTCAGCGGAGATTTTCTAATGTAATGAAGACTATTTTCATGTTTAAATGTTAAGCCTTTAGATCTCACTTGCCCTGCATTGGTTCCCTGAAAACCCACCAAAACCCAGCAGTGCTGTTTGCTTGCAGCTTCCAGTTTGCAATATCCTGTGGGTAACACAAGATTCATGTTCTCTGCACTCAATCCTAAAGCCAGCTGCTGGTTTCTTGAGGCACTGTGATGTCCATACAGTGATTTTTTTTTTTCCCCCTCTTATGTGCAGTCTCATGAGTTAAGGAGAAATAAATTACATGTGGTGTTTCAGGTGCTAAATATGAAGATCACTTTAAATTTCCATTACTTTTGTTTTCTTCTGTATTTTCTTTTAGTACTGTTGTCCTACAAACAGGGTAAAAGGTTTAATTCTTGTGAAGGGTTCTGACATAGCTGGGATGAAGCTTCCCCAGCAGACGTTTCTGCATCTCACTCTGGTGCCGGCCTTGATACACAGCTCTCAGAAGCAGGGGAGCATTGTTCTTTGACTGGCCCAGGTGCAGAGAGAAGTCATACAAAGAAATAGTCCCATCATCACACTTGCTTGAGATCTGCTGGTTCTTGATCAAGCAGGAATATATACAAAGAGTTAAGAAGAACTGAATGTGGTGTGATTTATGGTCTCAAAGAATAATTCCCAGGAGTTATATGGAAGGTATCCCCAGTCATCCTACTCAGCCTGTTTATGAAGCAAACCCTTCATTAAACATGTGACACTTAAAAAAGGCTGTTGAGTTGAAATTTGAGGTGAACATTCAATAAGTTTTGTTTGGTTTTTTCTTACTTTATCAAGAGATATTCACCCACAACTTATACAGCAGAATTGTGGGATGCTTACACAGAGAGGCTGTAAACAGAGCATGAAAATATATGATGTAAGCAGTCAATTGGCCTCGAGCAGTTTTTTCTCTTTCATGGACTCTGTTGCATAACTGTTCCCTCCAGCCTGGCTCTGGCATTTATGGGCCGGATGGTTACGTGAGAAACTAATCAGGACAGTTTCTACTTCTAAGGACTAGGAATTTTTGGAGAATTATGGAAGTTCTGCATGTAGTAATAGCATCCAGAAAAGCAAAGGTTAATTCCCATAGGATTCCTTCCCAGAGTTTCTTCCAAATAAACACTCTGTAAGTTAGGAATTTTCCTAATTTGTCCTTTCGGCTCTAAGCTTGGGACATGAGGCTTTATCTCATCTTTTTTTTTTCTTTTTTTCCTTTCTTTTTACTGTTCTGAGGTCGAGGGAGTCGTGTAGGGTGACTGTTAATCCTTGGTGTGTGTCTGGGAGGAGCAGAATTACTGCAGGTCATGCTGTGCTGGTACTAGATTCCTTTTGTTTTTAGGTTGCTTATTAGTCACCCTTCTAACCTGACATCCTTTGTTTCCAACAGAAAGCCATTGCAGGAATGCAGTAGCAAGGGAAGAAGGATTGCTTCATTCATAAATCTGAGAGCATTTTAAAAGAAAGCTATAAATTATTGTCTAATTTCTTTCATCTGAAGGAAAGAAAGCAGGATGTTGCAATTAAACATTTTGTCCAAGGTTGCATGCTGAGCCCATGACAGAACTGCAAACCCCAGTCCTCTGTAAAGGGTCTCTTAAACCCCTGAGCCCAGGAATGCAGCCTGGGCCGTGAGTACTTCATGGATCATTGTTTCCACTGTTACACTGCTAACGTGGAGAACAGTGGAAGCTCCAATACTGAAGGCATTGGAAGATGAATTTAATTGAACCTACAGGATAAAATATAGTTTCCTTTTATACATAAAGCAAACGAAAGTAATTAATGTTAGTAGAATATAAATTTCAGTTTCCATGTGAGTTTAATACTAAAAAGATGAAAATATATTTTTGAGTGTGAGACTTAGAAAAAAACAAAACCCCAAAAAACCAAAACAAACAGAAAAACCACCACCACCAACAACAACAGGATCAATCCTGAATAACTCCATCTCTAATCGCTTTCTCTAGAGAGATAGCTGATGGTTGATCAGAATGCTATAAAGTTCAACTCAACAAAAGGTAACTTAAAGGACAGAATAGAATACTAGGCTAAGAAACAAGATGTCATCCTCAAGATTTGGGAATGAGAAATTACTAATTTATTCTAGTCCTTTCTTATTCTGCTACCACTGGTAACTAACTTGGATGTCATGAACACAACTGCTACTTCTGGAAGGGTTTTTGTACCAGTAGCTTTGGAGCTATTCTAGGCAGTCATCTGACTTGACTGAAAATGCAAACTGTGTTTGTAGCCATTTCACAGGTCAGGTATATGGAGAACTTGTCTGCAACATTTTTTATTAGTAAGATACCATATCTGTATTAATTATAGAAATAACTTTCCACTGGTAATCTGGGAGCTCTCCATTACAGTAATACCATGAAGTCCTGTAAAGGTATTACAGAGATACAGCTGCAACTTCATTTATCCAAGCTTCATTTTTCTAACACTCCTTATTTAACACTGGATCATGAGATATAAATTATCTACCATGAAAATTCCCTTGTTTATGTGAATTTTTGCATGACCTTATTCCATCAGATATCTTCACAACCAATCAGATACTCAATTTCTATATGAATTTGGAGAGATAGGAGGGATATGCAGGAGCAAAACACACTTGGTTTGTATTTTTTAGTGACTTATAAATATTAATATGGGATATACATTACATGAGAATGCAGTTTATCAGGTATCAGTAAGCTGAATGTGTGCCCTGTCCATTAGTAACTCCTGAATAAGAAGCAGCCCTGTGGGAACTGTGTTGGTTACAGAACTTGCACCTTGGTCTCATCTTCTTGAAGTCCAAATGAAGCTCCTCACCTCCTGAATACTTGCACAATGAGCTGTGAGCCTCTTCAGTTGTGGTGTGACTGCATCTCGTGGCAGATACAGGTCCTGGCATGTGGAACGCATTAGGTTGGAGCAAGATGGAGCTCTGCCTGTTGAGGTAACCTGTAGTCTCTGTGGGCTGTACCTTGGGGTGCTGAAGATGAAAGTTTCAAGAGTGTGAAGCTCTGCGTGGGCTGTGTTTGGCCCACAGGCTATGTTCACCATCCCTCATGTTCGCTGGAATGTAGAACTTTCCAGCCTAATGCAGATTATGTTTGGTTTTTTAACTGTTTAACAAAACAGAACTTGTAATTTTCTGACCCTAAGTGGGAGTCACTTAAAATGCATTAGTCAAGGCAAAAGGAATTTCCATTTCACCCATGGCTCACACTAACCTCATTCTAAGCTCTTTTATGTTGAGAAACTGTCAACTCAACTACAGATGAACCATCTACACTGGCGTGGTGTTGTCAGGCATTTTTCACTTCAGACTTAGGCTGTTACACAGGAACCCTGCATATCCCTTGGGTGTATTTTTATACAAGTGTGAACTCCCTACTTAGGTTTGTGCCTTCTTGGTAGTGTGATTGATAGATCACAGCACCCCAGCTTATCCTTTGTGGCTTCACCAAAGAGACAAATTCTGAATGAGTTTTACCTTTTAGAGAAATGTGGCAAGCAATTGAGGAGAATCTCACAGCTAGATAAAATAACCCTTCTAAAATAAACCAGAGCACACATTGGATTACAGTGTCAAATAATTTTCAGCAAGGGTTCAGCCCATGAAGTGTATCTCTGGTAAACTCCAGTTTTTTCAGTCCACTCATAGTGGCTTCATCCTTCTCTCCTGCTCTCTGTAGATCTCTCTCCATATTTAAGTCCCATTGAAGGTAGATGGATATTCATTTTTAAAAGTCAATGTTTGATCATCAAAATTTCTACTGGTTTTGACAGCATATCCTGTCTCAGACCAAATGTTCTGTTTAAATCTGTGGAGGACAATATACAGTGTGGGTTTAGAGGAACATAAGCATCTGCCCATCTCCTTACCTTCCAGACCAAGGAAATACAAGTGGACTTGCTCTTATCCTTACAAATGGCATCTACAAAGGCAATGAGGAACAAAAAGCAATCATAACAGAAAATATTCTTAATATGGGATTGTGTGAATGACGAGATGCAATGGAGGAAGGAAAACAGTCTGCATGCAGCAGTTCTGTCTTGTACAGCTTTGTGGCCTTAATGACCTGATGATCCGTAGAAGTGGAATATTTTTTTGTTGTTTTTCTCCTAGAACTTCTCTGATCAATAGACTTTGCAGTAGTTACACGATGGAATGACAAAAATGGTCCTGTTTCCTAAGAAATGTCTCTGGTGGTAAAGTTTTTGAAGGTCTGGGAGTTTCCCTATTGTATTTAATGGGGCTTTTGGCTCATAAACACATTAAGCAAAGAAACAATAGATCCCTAGGGGAATTTTAAAAGCTGAAGTGTAGGAGCTTTAATAATATGAGGACCTAACATATCTGATGTGGGAACTTAAATCTGAGGCAAGAATTATGAAAAGAATGTTCAAAGTGAAGATTTAATTACATGATTTATTGTTAATAGTTTATTATTATATATACAGTGCCAGGGGCACTCCTGGTGCTTTACAGATGATTACAGAATAGCAATTCCCAGATCAAAAATCTTGATCATGCAATCTTTATTCATGTAAGTATTCCCATGGTGCCTGATCTTGTTCCCTGTTAAAACTCAATAGTCCCCCCCAATATAGACCATCGTAGACAATTAAAAGAACTTCAGCAAGAGAACACTGATTAATTATCCTCCCCAGAACACGGCATATTTTGGTGCCATATATTGTATGGATAAAAGATATCTATTGTGTTTTAGAAAACCTCACATTTTTCTGCAGCTTTAATTCTTAATTACAGTGTCAGCAAACATTATTTCCATGATAGAAGTGCTTATTTCTGGAAGAAAAAAGTCCACTGACTTGTTCCCTTATGTTTCAGACCCCGTTGAGTTAATGGTGTCAATTTATTTGTGTAATTGTTCCCTCAGTAACCAGTATAGAAAGTGTCACCTTCAAAGACAGATGCTGAATGTGAAATACTCCCATGAGTTATGCAGATGCTGAAATCTGTGTTTGCAGAAGGTTTTGCTTTTCTTTGTTTCATCCTGTGCTGCTTTGCACTTCCCTGGAAATGCCACCAATGAGAAATGCACTTAGGTGGTTTTCCTAATTCTTCAGCTGAAATGGCTGTTGTTTATCTGCTGGGTTGCTGCAGGCAGCCACAGAAGTGAACACAGCTTGTGCAGCCATCTTTTGGCTTCTGTCTTTGAGACATAACAGTTCTGATGGGGCAATTGTGTGCAGAAGGCAAAGGAGGCTTTTCCCCCTCCATCTGCTAGAGGATTTTAATATAACTTTTTGCAGCAGGCTGTCCAGTTGCTCTCAGAGCAGTGGCATGTAGCACAGACAGAGGTATTCTGGCTAGGGATGGGTGATGGCCTACATGCCTAAGATTCCAGTGTAGTGATCAGGATTCAGATTCTTATCTGAATATGGTTGGTCTAGACAGTGGGTAGGGAGCATTGCTAGAGGAGGCACTTTGGATGATACCCAACATTGCCTGTTCTTGAAAGTACCTTTTTTTTTCCTTCCAAGGCTGTGTTAAATCATTATTATTTAAAAGCACTCTAAGGTGTCATAATTACCCAGGATGTTAATGAAGTCTAGTACTTTGTGCTGAAATGAGCATCACTGGCCACTAGCTACATGGCACTGGCCAGTTTTGGGTTTACAGCTGATAACACAGAAGCACATTTTTGTGCAGCTCCTAGTTACATTTACAAACTTGTTGCCATGAGATGGTGTGCAGGTCAGAAGTCAATGTAGGTTAAAAATGGGATTAGGATGATTTATGGAGGGTTGGTCCATTTGTGACTGTTAAATGCAATCGTTCTGGTGTGATGTCTCAGTGATAAACTGTTGATTGCTAGAGAGTAGGAGGCTGTCCCTGGGGAAGAATTGCTCTATACACACACCTTGTTTCTTATATTCTTTACCTTATGTTGAAAACAAGGCACTTGGCTAAAGGGAGCTGTCAGTTGGCTCAGTGTGATTGTTCTTATATTCTCACGTTACGGTTCTTGGAAACTTTTGATTCCAGACTCTAATACTCCTTGTATTTTATTCATAGCCATACAACCCTTCCTAAACTCCTTCACCCCTGTCTCAGCATGTCTAGGGCTGAATTCTCAAGCAAGGCTGGTTTGTAGTTGCTGTCAATTCTGCACACAGAATTCTGACCCCCCTGAATGAACCACAAACCTTTAGAGGGGCTGAAGATTCATTGACTGCAGTCATGGATCGCTTGGAGGTTGCTCAGCTTCAGCAGCAAATGAATGCTGACTGACCTTCACATCTCCCTTCCAGCTCTCTCCTAAGTGTTTTACCAATAAGCAATTTTGATGTGCAAAGTTGTAAATCTGAATATTAAGTGATTTACTTAAGGTACAAGCGAAGAAATTGTGAACAGGAATTAGGATTACCTGGGTTCACAATGTTTAGCTTCTGGCCACTTTTGGAAGGCTTCTAAACCCTGTAACGTATCAAGAATCAGCTTTAGAGTCACAATTAGGTTTGGCTGCATATCCATGCCCTTTTCTTTTCTTGCGCTATCACAGTTCCCAGGCTAATATATTAGCAAATATACGGTGCAAAATAATTTGGGACTGGGACAGATTCATCCCATAGGTCAGAGATGCTCTGTAACTGTCACTCTCTCATCTAGACAGCCGTGGTATTCAGATCTAGTCAGAAGGCCCCTAAATGTGATTACTTTTTGTTAATTATTCTTGTACATATTTTGGTAGTGCTTGGAAGCCCAAACTGAGATTGGGATTCCATTGTGTTAGGTGCTGTGCTAACACATTCACCATGTTTCTGTCTTCAGTATCTCTGGAGTTCAGCAAGAAGCAACAAAACAAAATTGGAAATGAAATGTAAGGGATTACTGGTAGGAATTGTCACAGCTTCACTGAAGACTGAAGACATTCTCTTCACTTTATGAAACAACTTTAGACATGTTTTTATCTGTTATACCTGATATTGCTATAAAGCCCCACCACTGAACCTGAAACTAGACAAGTGATCCTGACATGATTGCAAACAATTTTTAACAGAAAGTAGAAGAATTGAGATCTACTTTATCCAGAGCTATATATTTTCTAAGTTTACTGTAAATGGATGTTTAAGAAGCAAGTGACCTCCTGAAGACCTCAGGATTCAAAGAATTACTCAGAAGTGTCCATTAATGTTAATGTGGGCCACAAAATATCCATTACTCACTTCTCTTTCTGTGAAACAGCAATGCCTTTGTTTCTCTCTCTCTTTTCCTTTAACTTGAAGGCAATAACAGGACCTGTGGCTTTGCTTCGTACATGTCACTGCCTGCCAAGAACAGCCAGCAAATGAGTAATACTATTCCTCCCTTTAAATTCTTTCCTTGAAGTGAAATTAATGAAGATCTTTACCATGAAAGAGAAGAATCTGGTTTTGTGGAGAAGCAAAGGCAGGCATTTAGACTTAGATTGGTTTTTCCCATTTTCAATTGTTTTTAAAATAGAGGTAGTGGAAATAGCTACAGAAACAATGAGAAAAGGAAAAGAATTATTTAAGTATCAAAAAACCCCTTATCATCTAACAACCGTCAAGTTAGAAGCTAATGAAGTGAACTTAGGAGAACCATTGTCCTCCAAATGGGAAATCCAGTCATCACAAAAATACTTTTCCAGTTTCTGATGCTTGATTAGTCATTGTTGACCTATTTTTGCACCAAGATCTGGGAGATTGAGGACAGAACTTTCTAAAGACCATCAGCTGGAAGAACAAAATCTGTTCACCACCAAATAAGCTGCTCTGCTGATTCTTCGAGGCCAGAAGGTAAACATAGAGACAGTGTCTGGAACAGCATTTGAGATGAATGGTAAAAGGGTTTGCTTCCTCTTTCTTGTGTCTAAACAGAGTGCTCACCAGATTTTGGTGTTGTTATCATCAGACAAACATTCTCTTGTAAAATTGATACCTCCCAGTACACTACGTAGCAGTAATGTAATAGCCAGTGGTCTGGCGATGGAGTGGAAGCTCTGCATTCAGAGGGAGATGAGATCTTTTATTAGATATTTGTATGTACACTCTGCCTTCCCTGAGAGACCTTAAGGACCGGCAAATTTGTAACATAAGCTGATGAATAAAAGGGATGCTTTCTCACCCTTAAACTTGTTCTCTCCAGTCATGGTGCAAGAATGATGGCAGGGTAATGTAAAGAAGAAGCTTCTACTATTGTTGTCTGTGCTGTTTGCTGTGTGAATAAACAAAGGGCTTCAATCTCCAGCACTGTTTCTGCTATGATGAATGCTTTGTAAATGCTGATGGATGGATCAGGGAAGGAGAGAAAGATAAATGTCTGACATACCTTGCTAGTACTGAATTCATCTGTGGATTGAAAGTGAAGTGTAATTACCACCCAGATCAAATTCTTTCAAGAGCCAGAGCTGTCTAGACCAACAGCAGATATTTATTTTTAGGGTTGATCTTTGTGGGTTTTATTAGCAATGCTGCCTTCCCTGGGGTAAAAGCAGGGGAGGGAAGAACACAAAATCCTCTTGAGCTTCCATTGTTAAAAAAAGCTATGTAAAGTCTACAGGAGAAACCTAAATTCTGAGAGCAAGTTATATTTTTTTTGATGTTCCTTCTGAGATACCCTCTGCTTTAAATTGAGGAATCAGCATAATAAAACTGGCATTTGAAAACTAGTTTATGTATTTAGAGAAAAAGGAACTTCGTAACTGAAACAAGGGATATGATAATGAGGTTTTCTCTTCACTCAAGACAAGCCTGGACACTTAATTTTACCAGGAGTCACAATTTTTGTATAATGAGGTTTTTAAGTTAGCACAAACGTAGCTATGGCTCTGTTCAGTGTAGCTGCAGAGAAGGAAACTCCTTCAGAAGGAAGAAGTCAGACCCATTCTGCTAATAGTGCCATGTTTTTAGCAAATTGATGAGCCATTGCTGGGCACTGACATGCATTGCTTCTATATTTCGGGTTTGCCCCCATGAAACACTGGCACACAAATCTCTCAAATGTAGCAAGCACCAAATTCTTTATTATGTTCTGTTGGGTTGGGGCAAATAAGCAATCTGAAGGTGTGTTGTGAAATTTTTCAAGTGGGCTATTCAAATCGGAAAGCTGAAGAGACAAACTTGGATGTGTTGTTAAACAACAAATATAAAGAAGCTGGAGTGGGATCCAAGCAACAGCATTTCATCACCTGTAAGTGGATGCTAATACTCCTTTTTGCCATCTGGGGAGAAGACAGACCTGCTTAAGACTTTCAGAATGTTCTACTGGTCTGACATTGTTTGAGGGATGTGATTTTGCCCCTCTGCTCTGCTCTGGTGAGACCCCACTTGCAGTGTTGCATCCAGCTCTGGGGTCTGCAGCAACGGGGAATAGCTCCAAACTGACAGAGAGTAGGTTTAGATTAGATATTAGGAGAAATTATTCCCTGTGAGAGTGGTGAGATGCTAGCACAGGTTGCCCAGAGAAGCTGTGGCTGCCCCAACCCTGGAAGTGTCCAAGGCCAGGTTGGACAGGGCTTGGAGCAACCTGGGATGGTGGAAGGTGTCCTTGCCCATGGCAGGAGGTGGGACTGGATGATCTTTAAGATCCCCTCCAAACCAAACCATTTTATAATCTCCACACAAAATCAGGTTTTATTTCTGCAGAGTTTGTCTGAACAGGACTGTTCTGCCCAGCAAAGCCTGGTAACTGCCTGTTCATAATGTACCAAATTCCAGCACTGGAAAATGTTTGTGCTCAAACATGTTGAATCACAGACCTCTAGCACTTGTTTTGAAGAACCTTTGGTAAGGCAGCAGTACATGTGTTTCTTTCTAGTACCCTTTTCAAAATGCGTTTATGGGGAGAATGAGAACAAGAAAGAATTAATATCACGGGATTCCTGTTTGATAGTCACAGCTGTTTATGAGTGAGAGGAAGCAAGCTGATGCTCAGTTAGAGGTGGGGGACAACTTCCCACCCCTGACTGCAGGTCCTTGGCTCTGAGCTGGTTGCTCCGGGCTGGCCTCCGCTAGATGACGGTGTTGTACCGGGTTAGCCGGGGAAAGGCCCTGCCGATCCCGCTGCAGCCTTGGGAGCCGCGCTCGGGACACGGAGCTACAGCAGGACCTGGGCACTTCACAGGTGCTATGCTGGATTTGCTGTATAACTGCATAGCCAGAAGCTGAGAATGAAAAGACACTGAGAAGTGCTGCAAAAGTGTTGGCTGGCTAATGTGGGATTACAGACTGGATTCAGATCCCACATGCCCATGGAAACGTCTCTGTGATGAGGGTGGAGTGCCAGCTTTGCTGTGATACCAGCAGTAGCAGGTCAGGGTGCAGGGCTGTGTGACTCTTGACATCCCTGAGCACATATATAATGTGATTATTGCTTATTCATGCTTCAGAGACCAGCGAGAGTTGTCTGCAGTTTTGAAAACATAGAAAATTTTCTTCCTTGGAACAGGAATTAGGTCTTAAGCAGATGTGGCACCCTAAGTATTGGAAAGCAGTATTGCCCATGTTCTTATATGGGAAATGGGATTCAGTAGCCAGGACTAGAATATTGAACATTCTGGCTGCCAAACCAGTGGCAAGAAGGATAGATTAGAATTTATTTTTCTGGTTTGTTTTTTGTGTGGTTTGTTGGTTGGTTTTGGGGTTTTTTTCAGTTATGTCAATAATTTTGTTCTCTTATGTGCTGTTTCTATCATTTCTGGACAGACAATGAAGGTTTTATGTAATAGTGAATAAAACAAGAGAAGTGGATCAAGAGCTTCTAACTCTCCCTCAGGACTTAAGAGCAAATGTCCATATAATTTCCTGACTGTTGACAAGTTCATACTGGATAAAAGTAAATGCTTTCAGCCAACATAAAACAAAGTTCTTTATTATACAGTGTTGCAACTGATCATTCTTGTTGGCAGATTCTTTTCAAGATGTTTGGGATAAATTATTGTATAAAATAAAATTTTAAACTGCTTTACATTTTGTTTAAGTTTTTAAGAGTAAAGACTTTGTAAAAGCAGTCCTTCGGGAACATGTATATGTGGAATGGTGTGATTCTGTGTCTGAAATGAGCACTTTCTGACCTCTGTGTAACTCCAGGTGCACAACAACCTGAGTGCAGGTTCTGTTATTTGTGTACCTGTAAGTTCAGAAGCCAACAGCCTGGAGAACAGGACAAATATAAATGCTTGGTTATGGGAAATGGCACATGGTCTCTTGTTTGTCTGTGGCTTCACATGGTAGAGCTCAAGCAAATTTCAAGGTGGTGCTGCAGGCTGCAGTAGCAGGTGCAGCTGTAGGATTTGTCCGCCTTAGAAATGAGACCTTCTACGTGCAGTCTCTGATTTCCTACTCTTTGAGCCTCTGCTTTTCCAATATTCCCTTCGGGCAGTTGGATGGCAGTTTATGGCACTTAGCGTCTCAAGACAAAGCTCAGAATACGTTTTAATGATACTCCTGTGCCTTTCCCTGTGGCACAGATGCTCTCACTGCTTTTTTCTGGGTTTTCTCTTCTTCACTGTTTCGGTGTGGCTGGAGAGCTCCAGGAGGTGTGAGATGAGAATGCCTACAAGGCTTCAGGGATTTCCCGTTCCAGCAGGGCTGCAGCCATTCCTGCTCCATCCTGACCCTGTCAGGATGCCCTGTGTCCCTGATGTGGTATCTCCTCTGTCTTGTGCCTTGTAATCTCACAGTGAACAATGCATGTTTTGTCCTGCATTACCCAAGTTGCTTAGGAAGACCTATACCTTACCTTACACTCTTGTAATGATGTTGCTAAACAAGACCCTCTATACATACCAAGAATAAGTAGAATTTAATGTCAGGATTAGTACTGCAACACTTCTGAAGGCCAAGATAATGAAGAGGTCCACAGAAACACTTTCCCATCTTAGGAAGGACAAATCAGTACAGAGGATGCCAAAGCAAAATCAAGTCTTGTTTAGTCTTGAAATTTGAGGATGTCTGGATCCAGATAAAAAGCTGTGGTCAACTTTCTTCTCTAATATGAACTGAATCCAGACACGGACTTTGTGTTGAGCCAGTTCTGGAACCTAGTCTCCCTTCTAATATTTATTGATCTATGTCCCTTTTTTGTGTGAGGCTAAATTAAGAGTATTTGGCATTCTCAAGAAGTGGCCAAGACAAACACTCAAAACTTGGGGAATGCAAGAACTTAAGCTGTTGCTACAAAGTCACTAGAGCCTTTGTGTCATATGCATTAGGGCATTGTCTTTAATCATACGCTCACATACTATTAAATCTCTGCTCTGTTTAAAGTGCAGGATGGATATTGCTCACTAATGAGCAGCTATTTAATATTTTCTTTTATCTTCATTGTTCTGTGTGTACCCCATGGCTTATTTACTGAACACCATTCAAAGCCTGTTCTGACTACAGAATTCTTAATTTCCTTGGGAGCTTTTCTTCAGTAGTCATTGTTATTGTATCTGGGTGCTTTACAGACACAAAATAATCTATTTTTACAATGCCTCAATGAAATGAGGGGATACTGTGCCTCTATTTGGACAGATGGAAAATAGAGATATGAAGATGAAGAGAAGACATTTGCCAAGGGTTTTTGATTGTCTGGGATTTGATTTTTTTTTCTCTGACTTCATGGCACCTCAGAATATTTTATATATTTAAATAATAGTTCCCACCAATTTCAGTTCTTGTTGTGAATATTGAACAGTTCTGCAGATCAGACTCTAGGGTCTCCTGTTGAATCCCTAAGAGGACAACTGACAAGCTGTGGAAATGTGGATTAATCCATTTGCTTAGCAACACATAAAAACACTGTGGTGGAGGGCAAGGCGGAGTCTAGTCTTGCAGGAGCAGCACTCATCTGTAGGAGACACCTGGACTGATAAGAAGGAGAAGAAACTGAATTTATCTACTCCCAAATGATTCCCAAACCCCTCTCTCTAGCTGAAACCTGACAGTGAATCTTCTCATCCCTTTGCCTTTGTCACAGCTTCTCATTTACAGTCTAACTTTCTCCTCTGAAGGTTCATTTCCCTGGTGAGAAATGTTTCTCCAGAAGGCAATTCAAACTAGGAGCTTAATTTGGTCACCATTACCAACAACCTAGAGGCGCAAATGCTTTCCCCATCGACCTTAGAGGTACCCAAAGGACACCATCCTCCCTAGGTTGAACTTACTCAGTGTAAATGACCTCCATTTCCATGTCTGCCAGCTGCCCTTAAGCCCCACTCAGTGCATTGCCAGGTTCCCAGTTCCAAAAGCTGTTTTTTCTTCTTCTCCCTCCCTCCCTCCATCCGCACTCATCCTGAACAGCCCTCTACTCAGTTGTTGATCATCTTGAGTTCTTGCCTCTCCAAAGAGTTTCAGCCACCCTCTTTCTCTTCCTACTTGTCTTGGACTTTTTACCTCCTGTGTCAGGACAGGTTCCCCATCAGTGCTACTGGCTCAGCAGTGAGGTGGTCATTAGAAGCACAGGGCAGTTGGGGATCTTCCCCTGAATTTTAATGCCAGGATGGGATAGGAATGGGAGTGTGCAGGGAAAAGAAAATCAGGTCCACCAACATAGTCCTGAATTCTGTAGGCTCAGTTTAGAGGTTTAAGTATGCTGGCACACACATATACACCCCTTTCCCATGCTGCAGAGGAACAAAGATCTGCATTGAAAACAGATACTGGGTTTTTCACAAACCTTTACCTAGTATTGCAGATATTTTGCCCTTCAAGAAATATTGATTAAAGTCCATGCAACACAATTTCTGAGTTTCACAAGAACAGCACAAGACACTTCAATGATAAAAACTCTCTCTTCTCTTTCAGGATCTTGTCTGAAATATATGGACTTCCAGTTCAGTTTCTTTCTTTAAATATGGCCAAAATTATGTACTTTTATTCAGTTATATTCTTGGTAAAGGCAGACTGTTGTGGCTAAATTTTTCCTTTAGATGAATAAATCAGCCTAAGAGAGAGACTCAGCATGGAAAATTTCAGACTGCCTAGCTAAAGTTTGGCAAAGTTTGCAGCAATTGAAAAGAGGATTTTATAATGAATGAGAAGTGTCAAGCAACCTTTGTAATAATTGATTCTACCCACCCTTGCTTATAGTAACTACAATTATCAAATATTTCAGTAAAATCATCTCTGTCCCAGAAAGAAATTCCATTTTAGTGCCAAATCATTCAGGCTTAATATCTTCGTTACTAAAGAAGCCTCGATTGCCAACCTCTAAGTACTTAGGAAGGAATGTTTTACTTAATTCTCATTCGGAGGTGTAATTCATGACTAGTCTGAACTTTGAGTGCACCTGTAAAGGCACTGTTTGTGTGTGTTGTATTGTTGGCAATGGTGTCTGTGGTAAAACAGCATGGAATAGATGGCACAGTTAAGGCATTTTCCTAGGATAATAGGAATATATTCGTCAATTACAGCAATCCAATCGAGATCAAAATCAGTAGAGATGGTAGGGGGCTGAGGTAACTGGCATTGCTCTTACCTGTGCGGTGTTTTCTACAGAAACAGAAAATGTCACTCTCCATTCTTAAATAGCACTAATCTGGTATTGAGAATATCAACAGTGAAAATGAACCGTCCATCTGTGGGTAAAGGTTATTGAAAGCTGAGCCTATTTTAATTTTGAGGGTGTGTTTTTGTAGGTGATGATGAGTTCTGAGACTGGTATTTCAGATATAATTCACAGACCAACTGCAAAGAAACTCGAATTAGAGGCAGGAGCTCTGTTTGATTAAAATGGAGCTTTGTCTTGCAAAGGGGTTTGTCAGAATGGGACCTTCCCCCTTAACTGATTTCTGGACATAAATATAGATTCAAGTCAAACTTTTCTTCAGATTTAAGAAAAATTCACACTTCTTTTCAAACTCAGATCTGAAATTTAGGACTGTTTCAGTACATATTTGGAAACAAACAAACTTTTATCTGAAAAGCTCAAAATTTGTGGAAATGAATATAGGAATTAATTTCATGGCTCAGATTAGTCTTTAGAGGGGATAAACCATTCTTTACAGTTCACTTTATGATTGATGCTAGATTTCAATAATAATGACTAGCCAATATAGAATAAAATACCTCCTGGTTTTCTGTGTCAGCAGCCGATTTTCTTTTTTCTATTTTTTCTTTTTTTTTTTTTTTAGATAGTACCAGTGGACAACAGCGGCTTTGGGCTGGAGAATGATTTCAGGGAGTACGAGGACTATTCTCCTAAATAACTGTCTGTTTTCAACACTGTTTGCCAGCAGTTGGCAGGAAGATTCCATGTAAATATTGCTTTAAACTGATTTAAACTCTACAAATGGTGGCTTTGTTGTCTCTACCTGCCAATTTCATGTGATCTTAACAAAATATTGACTTCAAACACTATCTTTGTCCCTGAGTTGTACTCCCCAGACATTTTGTTCATGACTCCTGCATTTTAAGTGTACTGTCTCATAGAGTTTATCAAGCTTCTTTTCACCACATAGCAATGATGATTATTTCAATCTAGGGAAATACTAGTTAAAAAAAAATCAGGGTAGTTTTCAAGAATTCAGAGGTTAAATAAGAATCAAGAATGTCCCTCTGTAAAAGTGTTCCTGTTCAAAAGATTTCTCTCACATAGATCATATCTGGAATGACTTTTCACTCACTGATCTTCAGCCACTCCTTACAGGTGGGTAAAATGGAAGGTTCCTGACTCTTCTTTAGTCTTTTCCATTTGGCTGTGCTGGCTCACAGTTGGTCGGTAAAAAAGTCCGAAGGCTACATTTTGTGCTAAAGGAGATTGCATCTCCTTTTCAGTGGTGCAAAGCATTCAGGGCCAATTCTATTCTCCCAGAGTACAATGGTAGCACTCCCAATGAGAGGCAATCAGTCCTGGGAATCGTTTGCTTCACCAAGTATCTGTTTAAATTGCTCTCTGATGCCTCCAGATATATCCCTCATTTTCCTCACACTGTTTCTTCTGTTGCCTCAATACACAGAGTTTTGCAGGGACAGTGCCAGCACCCCTAAAATAGTTGTGATCTTATTTCAGCACTGTACTAATGTTTGCTCTCTTCAGGTAGGAGAGACAGCACAAGCTTTTACTGGATATGTTCTGTACCATAGTCATGTATTTGTAAGATACCTCTGCCCTCTTGTTTTATCTTCTTCACTTGTCTGTGTTCTGAAGCATCCATATGTTCTTAAATACATGCTACATCTCCTATATTGCTCCATTTGATTGGCATAAGACACAACATTTGAGCTGTCAGCAAGCTGCTGGTGGGTAGGACCCCTTTACAGTCCAATTCTTATGTCTTTGATGTCAGAAAAATTATTTAGTGTTTAAACCAAATCATTCATCCACAAGCAGGGGAAGGACTTACGCAATTGAAATATATAACTTTCCTCACTCATTTCTACTTTTTTCAAAAAGTAATATTCTTGTTGTTAAAGAAGATCAGAAAATTGTTTATAAACTCTTAAGAGGAAAAGAAAGCACTAATATTCTTCCTCTGTGACTAGAGAGACTCAGCTCTTGAGTGGCAGATCTTGCAGATGCTGCTGTTAAGTAGGGGCAGCCTGAGCTATACGTACTCTTATTTTTAAAACAGACAAACACTATGTTTTCTTCCTCTAAACTGATTTTTGAGTGCAGTCCATGGGATACTTTTAATGTTTAATTTTCTTTATGACCATAAGCAACCTTGAAATCATGATTCATTCCCTACATATGTCACTCTCATGCTTTCTAATATCCTCCCCAAGCCATCAGCTGCAGAATTTGGGGTTGGACACTTGACAATGTGCAGTATTATGTCATGTTCTGTCCATGCCTGATTTGATCCTAAACTGTAGCCACAGTATAATGTCACCTGGAAATACACTGCTAGGAGGGGTTTGAGAGTAGTATTTATCTTCTGTAACTAAGGTTTGGTTTGGTTTGGTTTGGTTTGGTTTAAATCTGCTTCGGATGGGTTTGAGGTATTTGTTTGTCTTATTTCAAGAACAAATAAATTGTGCACCTTTCTATGTGGAAAGTGAAGATAGCAATATGACCAACATATAACCCATTTTAAGAAGTGACAACAGGGTCTAAACCTGGAGAGTATTCCAGGAGTACACGTGTGAGAACTGAGTCCTGTAGCTGCTGAGGGATACATGTGCATCACTTGGAGCTTGTATACACTTGTATACTCAGCCTGTCCACATCTGAGCTGTGTCTCCACAGAAATAATAATCCTGATGACTTTCAGAGACTTACAGCTTTGAGAGGCTCTCTGTAAACAAAAGAAAAACATAGCCAGTCTAGAATGGCCTAAGCTGGATGAAATAAAACAAAGACATTATCAACAGAACAGTACTTTAAAAAATCATTTTGAATAGACTGGAGTGCTAGCCCAGATTTATGGTGATTGTGCCCCTTGAAGCACTTACCAAGTTTATATGCAGTTTGTGTGTGGTTTTTGAATACTCGGCACAAAATGACATTGAGGGGGTTTTTTCACATGCTCTGCTTCTCCTGTTAATTCATGCTCCCTAGGGTTTCTCATAGAATAATTTCAGATACTCTTAGCTAATATGTTCATCTGCATAACATTTTCTTTAGGATTTCTCCCTCCTAAGTGTGTGATCAGCATGAGATTTTGGGGAGGTCATTATCTGAACTGGGATCTTAGTGAAGGGGACCAGGCATTCATGTTTACATCTTGAAGAGCTCATTGCAGTGTTGTGATATTTTAGAATTGCCTAAGGTGCACTTTGTGCCAAGAGAAAAATTGAATGCCTGAAGGAATAAAGGGCAAATCAAAGGGTCCAACTGCTGCATTCAATGCATAGGTCAGGCTGAAACAAAAGGTTACCTAAAGCACATCTATTGGATTTGGAGAACTTGTGTCTCTGAATGCCAAAGTGTTTCTCCCACCAGATATATTACACTGATTATCTTGCTTTTAAAAATAAGACCTGCCTTGATTTATCAAAATCCAAGCCTGAGCTACACTCTTGCTGTGATGCCTGAGAGAAATCAACCAGCTAATGATGCTGAGCTGAGCAGCATTTGGAGATAAGATGACATGACTCAGAGCCATTAAGGTAGACGGTAGCTAAACTGTCTGGTTCTGAAGGCTGAGCATTAAGGGATGCCTCAGGAGATTTCTGACAAATAATTTTCTTCCTAAAATGCTAGTTTATCAAGAATCAGCTGGAGCAGGTGTGGAAGTCAGCACTACACCAGCTTTGCTGGTAGCAAAAGTGCTACAGAACTCCCCTGCAAGAGGACTGAGATAGAATTCAAATCAAATCATCATGAAGGACTTCAGCTTTTTTTTTGCCAGGCTGTCAATCAGTGCTCTCACATGCACACATATGCTGTCATAGTTTTGGCTCAATTTGCTTTAATTTAGTTATACAAAATAGAAATTCCCAAATAGAACAACTGGGTCAGGAATTTATGAAAAAAATAGTTGGGATATCTAAGCTGGATGACCCAGGAACAAGTCCAAGGCCTGACTCAGGCAGAATAAGGGCTTGAGTTTGTGTTTTCCCTGTTCTTTGTGAGCACACAGAACACTGAGCAGGTGGAGCTCTCTGCTCATTGGTGTTTTTCTTTTCTTGGCCCTTATCCCTGGCTTTTACAGTTGTTTTTTTACAGAGTAGGCTCTTGGAGGCAATGGCTTTGCTCTACTCCCTTTGTAGGGTGCCAGGTATGGTGAGACTTTGACCCTGACCGGGACCTCTGGCTGGAAATGAAGCTCATTGGCAAAATGTGTCATTGCTCTCTGGAACCACTTGCCAGCAAAGAGCCCCCTGCCATCAGCGAGGGACTTGCACCTGTACTTTCAGTGCCATGGATTTGATGGCATCTCGAGAAGGGCTTGAGTGCGGACCCGAACACCACCCTTAGGGGCTGACACAGCAAGAGCCTGAAAAAACCCTGTGTGAAATAATTGTGCAGGTTTCAGTGCTCACAGGATGTGTGCTCGATACAGGAACCCCTGCAGTAGTAACTGTGCAGCTGAGTCAATGGGAAGTGGTGTCCAAAGGACATCAGCCTTGAGGGCAGGGTGACATACTGAAATACATGTCAGATGGTGCAGCCAAGGGAAATTGTTCTCTTGTTCATTTCAAGAGAAATCTGTTGATTCTAGGGAAGAAGAGCAGGTTTTATCAGACTTTTCACCTCTCTGACATTTATTTCATATTTTGAGCTGCTCTGCTGCTTTCTGCTCTCCAGGAATCTGAGGCTTTTTTCCTAGTACAGGATTATTAAGTCCAGGGATTCATGGAATTGTAGATAAGAGGTAGCAATACTGGAGCCAGTCCAATGCTTGATGTGCTCTTTGGGTTTGAAACAGATGGAAACTTCCTAACCATGCCTGTTATGGTCTCTGCATAGTCACTTCTCATGACATCCTCACTTCTCATGACAGGCTTCACTTTTCAATATATTTATCACTCTTAAAGCCACAGCCCTCCAGCTCATGTGATTTCTGTCATTTGACTTTCATAAAAATAAGGTTTCTAGGTCCTAGTTTTCAGAGACAAGTCTAGAAATTAAATTTCCTCAGTGGCTCAGGTAACAGCAGATTGAAGAGGAAGAAGAAACAAACACAAAGCATGCAAGCAAATCTGAGAGTTCCTGATTTCTAACCCATGCGATTAGTTTTGACAGGTGAGAATTTATTGTACTATAGGATAGGCTGTGAATTTGAGCCTTCCTTTTGAAAGGCAAGAGGCCAAAGAGGCAAATGAGAAGGCCATCAGCAAGTGTCTTTAAAATTACATTCCAGTAGAGAAATGGAAAACCGTTGTGAGAGAAAACACCAGTTGTAAACAGCACAGGAGGGAGAAGAATGAGGGACCAAAGGCTTCATAGTGAGGGAAAGGATTTGAGAAAGCTGAAAGAATAACAACATAAAAAAGAAGGCAAATTCTAGCATGATAAAAATGAGATTATTTGCAGTTAACAGCCTGACATTACTATACTATCAGTGAGGTTGTTGCAGCTCTATTGTGTAAGCTACGTGCCATATCATTTTGAATGTTGTTCTCTAATGGGAGTGTTTTGCCCATTTGGACTGGCACTCATAAAGGCTCACTCACAAGATTCTGAATGGCAATTTCTAGTCATAGGAGTGTAAATTGCCCACAACATTAACGTAACACCAACTAAAACATCTCCTTTGCAATGTTGTTAGGATAGGAAATGGATTGTAAATGCAAGTCTGGAGGGAACAGAAGTGATGCTGTTAGAATGTGTAATTTTAGAGGGGAACAGTGTTGTGCTAGACTAAGGTTATTGATTATAGCATTTTAAATGTGAAATTCTGTGGAAAGCTATTCTGAAGAGAGGTGGCCTATGGATACCAACAGCACTATGATATGTGACATGTAACAAGAAAATTGTTTCAAGTCCGCAGGGAGAAGGAACAATGTCCCTTTACATGGAAAAGTAATTTCAGTGCAAGTCCACAGAGACCTGTAACAATGCTGTTTGGGTGTGAGATTCTATGGGAAATGAGTTTCAGTACCACTCTGTTAGGTCGAATAAGGTCATTAGATTATGATGAGAAAATTATTTGTTGAAGGCTCAAACAATAGCCACAGAACAGATCATCAGCATCAGTGAGCTTCCATTTGAGGCAGAAAAGATACCCAGCCTTTCCTGTTCCTCAAGAAATGGAGGCTCAGTTTCAGCTCCCAAAGGAAGTGAGCAGTTTTTTAGTTCTTGGTGATCTCACTGGGCCCTTGGGATGACTGAGGAGCAGGTGCAGTACTGGACATTGCCTTTTACTTTTTCTTGCCTGGCCTGCCCACTCCCCAGGCTCTGCCACTGAGGTGAGGAGTGCAAGGACCCATTCCAAGGATCCACACCGCTGCTCTTAGGCAGTGACTGATCTGTTTTGCTCCGCAAAGCTCAGCCTGAAACAGTCCCAAATGGGGGCACAGGAGCAAGCACCATGTCAGGGAAACTCTTTTCTCTTGCTCACTTCCTGCAGGTACAGAGGTAGCAGGCCCAGGGGGGCATGCTCCATCCAGAATTGTTTCAACAACTCCTGTGCTTATTACACAAGTTTGTTACTCTTCCTGTGTCCAAACATAATCACAGTTTAGGGAAATTAGAGCTCAAGTCATAATGTCTGTCTATTAACCTTGGGATTTCAACACTTATAATGTAGTTGGGGTTTGCATTCAAATATAAATTTCACAGTTCCAGCCAAACTATCTCACCGTAAGAGTGCACCAAAACAAGATTCCCATTTTAAGAAAAGAAGGAAAATTTCCAGGCAAATGATTCACCTTGAGTCCTGTAAGCACAAATTCTTGGAATATAGCATTAAGTAACATCTTCAGCAGATGAGGTTATGATGACACAACTTGAACATGCTTCTGTGTTTCCTATGTATTATGTATATAGAAATAGCTTTTAATTGCCAAGGTCATCAGCATCCAAGAAATACCATAGATAGGTGGGAACAGGAGGTGTGAATGAGTTGCCTGATTCTGTTATATGTTTTGAGAATATGATAAGCCATATTTATATAATTTATAGGCAATAATTTCCATGATACAACTGTAAGAAGCTATTGGAAAATGTAGTAATTGTTGTACTAATATGAAGAAAATAGTTACTAACAGAACAACGATCTAAAGCATTACTGTCTTGCTAGTCAAAGTAGAACCTTTTATGAAATTACAGATCTGTGTGGTCCCACTGTATTCACCAAACCACGGTTGGTCTCGCTGACTGATGCAATCTTCTTCATGGCAATTAATTTTTTCTCCAGTTCTTTCTCCTGTCATTCCAGAGAGAGACCTAAACTACTTCCCATTTTTCATTAATTTCTGAAAACAATTATCCATATTCTGGGCAAATGTGATGTCCCTCTCCTAAGTGTTCAAAGATAAGGAATTGCTGTGAGAGGGTCCAGAAAGAGCTATTTGCCTAAAAGGAAGAAATCAACATCTCCCAGCCAATTTGCCCCTCTCTTCAGGTCTCTGTCACAACCTGTCTCCCACATTTCTCTTGTGGCTCAGGAACATGTGTGCAGCAAAGTATAAAGGGAGATTAATATCAGAGGGATGTTCAGATGCAATAATCAGTTCGTGTCCATCTCTAGTTCCCAGGATATGCTGATATGAAATTTAAGGAGGGCTGTGTGCATTGGTTTGTGGTTTTTTTCTGTAATGAACTGCAGAAGCAGTAAATCATATCCAGAAGCATGTAGTCATGGCAAATGACTCAGTTCTTTCTACTAATAAAAGCAGAGGCTTCAGTTCCTGTCTTACAGGGTAGCTGATTGATTTACAATATAACAGCTTCTCTTTCAGGCTTCCTGGTATTTGTGTTCAAATAGATTTGGAAATCAAACTGATGAAACCTGAAGTTAGGGACCAGATTTTGATCTTAATTGCTTCTCAGAATGGATCTGTTCCGATTTTCTAGATTGTAAAGGAGGAAAAGCCAATTTATAAAATCTTGTAACAATCCAGTGGAATTTTTTATCGTTGTTTGAATTAATCATCTGCCTATTATTAATCTTAATCCTTTGGAGAACACAGCCTGTATCACATTATCTTCTAGCAGAGTTCCCTGGGCTTTCAAACTTTCTCTTAAAAGGGCAAAGGAAATCTTATCTGTTGCATTTCCTCACAGCCATGTTGGCAAAGGATCTTGGGGATGGTCACAGCATGGTTGGAAGCAACATAAAAGCAGAACCCCTTATTATTGTAGATGTCTTGGTTTTGGATGTATCTTCCCAAAATCTTGGAGCAGTAGCAGCTTATTCTTGCTTTGATCAGCTTTGAGCTGATTTTTGCTTCTTGTGTATGGGAAAGGAGCAGCAAATCTGCTTTCCCTGGGGTGTATTTGGTGGATACTGCATGTGAGAACCCTGGGAGACTTTCCTCCCATATACTATGAGCCACTGAGCTTCATTTACACAAAGGATCATTCTACACAGAGAAACTACAGACTTAATAAAATTATTTCCCAAATCCCTGCTGTAGATTGGTACATCTCTGTTACATGGATGTACTTACACTCATTCAGCTTAACTGAGTAGCAGACCAACTGCAGTGGGTAGAAACTTGCTGAAGAAACAAAGCTTCATGTAAAAAAATAATCTCTGTAGTTTTTACAACAGTGTAGACTGCAATGCAGTTTGTCAGTCTGGCAAATCTTCACCACAGATTTCTTCGTAGTTAATGGAGTCACTCTGAATTCACATTCAAAGAAGGGCAGAAACAGAATATACTTCCTTTGGAATTCCTGAGTCTCTCTTGCTTGGTTTTCCAGTCTTTAAAGTGCACTAATTTAATAACTTATCTTAAATTGTTTATTGCTCTTTATTTTAATACCCAGCCCATCATGTTACAACACTGTATATTGGGAAACAGTTTATGCAACCTTCTGTTACTACTGAGAGAAGGAAATGAAGCATCAGTAATATTTGTTAGCCAGAGAAGAGGGAACAGAAGTAACTCAACTTGGGCCATAGCAAGCTAATTTAAGCAAGAGGTAAACTTTTATGTAGTATGCTTTAGCTGTGTATCAAGATGTCCAGGACCGGTATGGAATCGGCATATCAGGACATCAGAACTTGACAGCTGCATCTCAGGGAATAGTAGGAGACAGAGAAATCTGTTGTGCTGTGCTTGATGAAGTACTTTGGACTAGATGACAAGCTAATACTTCAGTTGAATTTAAATGACCTTATGTCCATTCCTCTGTAAAATGAAATATACTTGGGTTAAAAAACACACAGGAAATCAGGTGAACAGCAGAAATTACCAGATCCTCCCAGTGCTGGAAATATTTCTATTTCCCCCCAAAGTACACACATAAGACTATCAGAGATATACACTTTGATGTCAACTCACATCTATACAGTCTAGAGCACATACACAAATCCAGTAATCCTTTGTGCTTCTGAAACACAGATTCCTTCTCATTTCCCAGCGGTAGAACAAAGAATCTTGATGAATGTCAGGAACCCATCACAACAGACCCTGCAGATCAGACTTGTGTTGTTCACTGGATACCACACACAGGCCATCACACTGGGAGCACATGCAGCCATTTCTTTGCTTTAAAAAGCCAGCATTATTTTATTATTTCAGAGTGTTACATAACTGTGTGGTGAAAATGAGAATACAGATCTGGGCCACAAAACATTCCAACAATTCCCATTGCAAAAGAAACATAAACTTCAGCATCCATCAAACAATTCTCCCTCCAAATGAATAGTGAACATACAAACCCACCATCTCAGCTTGAGTTCCTTTGCAAAAGAAAGCCCTCTGGAGTTATTAAAAATAGTAATAAAGTAATGCAGGCTCCCAACAGACAGCATATGAACATCATGTCGAGTTCCTATAAAATAGGGCAGCAACACCTCCTTTTACTAATTTCCCTGAATCCCCAGTGGCTTCCCACTGCCACAAATTAAGCTTACATTCCTTTCTGTAAGCCTAGCAAAAATCGCAGACCCAGTGTCCCCTGTGCACAGCCCTTTGAGGTCGCATGCTTTGGGTTGTCTGGTTGTTACTCATGAGTCCCACTGTGAGGCCCAATATTTCCCTGCCCCATCATTTTCCTTTCACCCCCCAGCGTGTTACAAATCACTATTCCTCTGCAGGGTGTCCTGGAGAAGGACTTTGCCGGGACAATGCCGGGTCAGTGACAGCATCAGGCGCGTGTTGAGTGATCTCATAGGGAGGGAGCAGTGTTCTGTTGAAGACACCAGTCTTCTGCCTTTCATTTTAATTGCATTGTCATTCTGATGCCTTGGCAAAGCCCAGTGATGTGCCTAGTGCAGATGTGGCCATCTGTGTCCAGTTTCTCTTTGTGCCTGTCATTCTCCTTCCTTTTAATCTCAGTTTTACCTTCCTCCTGTGTTTAGAAGTCTCTCTTTATTTTGTTGTTGTTCTCCTCTCTGCATATTCCTGATCAGCTTCTTCCCTTCCTTCCTTCCTTCACTGAGAAGCACTACCCTGCTTGGCTTGGCTCAGCTCACAGAACCCCACCATGTGGCTGTTCAACATGTCCAAGGCAAGTCTCCATTGCTGCAGAACCAGATCCAGAGAAAGCAGAGAAGAGGGGCTGAAATGTGGGCATACATGTCACTCCTCATCTTCAGGAGACACTAACTGCCATGTGGATGAGGAGCTTAGTCCTGGAAACAGACAGGTTCTTAGGTGGCTTTTGGGGACAATAAAGCATCTTCTTGGTGGGAAGGTCATTCCTGTGATCAGATAAAGGTCAGTCAGCCTTCAATTGTCCTAATTAAGGACCTCACAGTTTTGATTAGGCTACAGACACAGCCACAGTATTGTTTGTACTCTTTATTTCAGTGATAGGAATAGAACAGTGGTGGCCTTGAGATTCCATTAAGAGAGCAGCACATTTCGAGGTTAGGTCTAGGGGCACCCATTTTTTACTGTCAGTTGCAGTAGTCAGAGCCAGAGACTGATAGTGTTTCCCATTGGGTTCTGCTCCCTTGTCTCTATCAATTTCTTCTGCAGAAGTTTCACCTTTTTATACTTCACTTTTTCCACACATCTTCATAAACATAAAGATGAATAAAATTTTCCCTCCTTGAAAAACATTGTCAAGGCATTGGGTGAAAGACACAATACTATAATAAAGTGTTATTGTCATTACTATTCATTCAGGGAGTACATTCAAGGGAAGTTCGTTTAAATGGTGCCACTTTGCCTAATTAAACAGCCATGAATGAAGCCACTCAGAGACAGATCTTTGTCCTGGTGCCACAGTCACCAAAGGTCGAAGCAAGGGCAAGCAGGGCTTCTCTTGCCCCATGCTGAACTACAGCACAGGAGTAAATATTCATCAAAAATTAGCATTCCATTCACAGGCAGGTGGCAAATGCATGTAAGAAAGCCAGTTTCCAAACATCATGGTTTTCAAAAACCCTTGGTGACAGGAAAAATATTTGAAGTGGGAGGAAAAGTGATCAACACAAAATGCTAAAGGCATTAGCACACATAGAATTGGTGGTGACAGAATTGTGGCTGACACTGCAGGCACAGAATAAGTTTGCTCATATTTTCACATGAAAGAAACTTGCAAGTGAGAGGGAGAGTGTCCATACGTGACTTCCCTTCCCTTGTCTTCCCAACAACTACATTTGCTTACTGCTCCATGTTTTTTCCCCCAAGACCTGGTAAGTCTGGAAGAGCCATGTGGAGTCGAGTTCTGGTGAACCACTGATGAAATGGAGTCATGGGGGAGACAGAGGTGTGCAGACAAGTCCAACCAGACCTTCCAGAAGCTGGTAGGAAAGCAGATTGGCAAGCCTGCTTGCTGAGATGATTGGCCCAGTGAGTGCTTTCTGTGCAGTGTGCCCACCAGTAATCCATGGAAGGACAGTTTGGAAGAATATGCCCTGAGCCCAGGCTAGGATGGACAATGCATGGATGCAACATCACAGTGCCAGCAGCTGGGAGGACTTTGATGGGGTGAAGTAATTCAGGCCTTTCTCCCTAGCAGCTAGAACTTGCAGTGGGGACTCTCATCTGGAGAGGCTCCTAGATAAAACCTGGCTCCTTCTGGATGTCGAGTGGCAGCAATAAACCTTTGCCATCCCTCTGACCACCTCTGCTTAGGGCACACAGGCTCACTGTGCTCCCACCACAAAAAAGTTCTGCTTTGTCAGCAGCAGCTGTCACTTCATCTCTTGCTCTGAACCACCAGGGACTTAAACAGAGTTATTCTACAAGTGCATTCACAGAAAAACGAGTCTGTATGCCTCGTCCTCCACCCCCTGTACCCCTCTTGACACAAGGCAGAACATATTTCACCCTATAGCCCCAAAGCTGATTTGCCATGTGCAGCAGCTCCAGTTAGATCTCTTTCTTGGACAGATTCCCTGGCATGACTTAGGTGCCCGGAATGTGTGTCGTAGGCTCAGCAGATCCCACCCAGGCAGTGATTTAATCTGACAGTTGTATTTATTCGTGGTGACATCCTGGGCAGCAGCAGCACAGAATGTTCAGGCAGTGCAGGAAGGAGGAGGAGGGATGAGTGGGTGCCACCAGTGCAGCCAGAGCCCAGTTGAGGGGAGCTGGGGCTGCCCTTGCATTCAGCCTGTACTAGTCCAGCTGCTCCCAGAAGGAGCTTATTACACATACCCACTCTGTAGACTCCCTCAAGCAGAGTAAATTATGTATTTGGAGAAAAAAAAGGAGGGGGAAAAAAAAAGAATTGTAAAGCAGTCAGCATGATGGCGCTGTCGCCTGGCTGCTCCTTTTGGGGAGCACAAGTGTGCAATTAACCTGGAGAAACAGAATGTTATTCTTTGCCATGAGACACCCACTGGAAGCTCCTGGTGGGAGCCTGGGCCTGTAACTTGTATTAATGCCAGTGTGGGTCCGTGGCAGGCTCAGGTAACTGAGCTGTGTTAGGGCTGCTCTGGCTGGGCTGGGAGACCTGGGGATCCTGTGCTCCTCAAAAGGCAAAAGGAGCGTGTGCTCACACGTGCCTGAAAATGGGGCCTTCCTTGCAGGTCTGTGCAGCATAGGCACCTCCATATTTCTTCGGGTCCCTAGTGCAGGCTTTGGCGTTAACAAGAGTTTGTGGTACTTATCAGATATAAATGATCTTTGTGACCTTGCAGGGCACTCTCTGAGCTGTGCATTCATTTATGGAAATACTCTAACCTGAAAAATTTAATGCAAAATGGTGCTTTAGACATACTCTGGCATAGAAATAGGAATACTGAGCTGAAACAAAATGTCCAGTTCAGTCTGCTGTGCACAGAAGCACGGAGCTGCATCTTCTGCTGGGGTCAGTATCTGCTCACAAATGTCTCAGAGCAAAACTAAAGGTGTTAGCATGTTCCCCCACAAATACTGTTTGTTTTCAGCCTGTTTAATGTCCCTCCCAGGACCTCTGTGTTCCCCCAGGATTTGAGACTGCTGGGTTGCCAGTAAGTACCCGGGATGTGATGTGTAAGTTTGCCTTTGTCTATCCAAGCAGATATGGAGAAATCTCTGTATTCCATCTGTAGCCTCAATTGTGAGAGGACAGGAGTGTTTTCTCCTTGATGCTAAAGCACTTGCCAAAAGATCTGGCTGTCAGAAATGCATTTTATGCTGCACTCTTAGTCTGAATATGTTATGTTAAAATTGGCAGGTATCCCAGTATGAAACAGCTCTGATTTCTACCATTTTGACCCATGTTTGTGGTAAATCCTAAACATCTGAATTTGTTATCTTCTGCCTCTGACAGCTTACAAAGAGCACAACTTTGCTTCAGAAGTCTGTGAAGCTGGGACCCGGTCTCAACACACTCAGTTTCATTTTCAAGTTCCTGCTGGTATTTTAAAAGGGGATATGCTTTGTGTAGGCTGACTTAAAAGCCAAAAGGGGAAAAAAAAGGAAACAGAAAAAAGATTCTTGTAAAGACGGTGTCCTGAAGCTGCATCCATTTGTACATGTCATTTGACAACTCTCTGCTTCCCTTCTGCTTCTCTTACAGTAAAGTCCAGGTACATTTAGGACTTTTCTCAGTTATCTGTGCAAGTGTACAAGGAGATTGGCTGCAAACGAAACTTCTGAAGACGAAGGCAAAGGTTGCTAGGCACATTCTTTGTTCCTGCAAAGCATTTATGGGTTAATCAAGACTGGAAGAAGATCCTGAAAGGGGATCTGTGCAGTGAAACAATCAAATGTTTGCTGTCTTCTTAGACATGGGGAGAGGAATGAAAATCTTCCCATAAAAAAGAGATTATATGCAAGACAGTCAAGAAACAGTGCAGGTTGGGATGGCTTTGCAAAAATTATTGTGTCTGCTCTTTTAAAATTATTACTAATTTTTAGAGCTGATCATTGTGAGATATCACATTAAGTGTAACTTGTTGTGGATGTGCCTCTCTTTCAGGTCAGAGTCAAGGCCAGGTTTTGCTGAAGTTCTGTTTCCTGGGGAGATGGATGCTTTCTATAATGAACCCCTCCAATTCCATTCCCTTCACCCCGTCTTTATCTGAGTGTCATAATATTTGGTGGCAGCCTTCTCCTTCTCCCAGCTGTAAAGGGAACTGTCCTGAGTGCTCCCTTCTTTCTCGAGAAGATCACTCATGTGGTTGCTATTCAGATCCTCCCATGATTCACTTAGCAGTTGACATCAGTACGTGGAAATATATAATCCCAGGCTGAGCATCAAACTTGGCATGAAAGGCAAGGGGTAGGTAACAGGGAGGGCTTTGGGCACAGCGTGTGCATTCTCAGACAGCAGCAAGAAGGACACTTTTGCCTAAAAACTGCTCCCCAAACCCCATCACCTGGCCAGAAAAGTAGTTCCTGCCTGTGACTCTTGAATGGAGAAATTAAGTAATTCAAGATGTGCAAAAAAACTTGTTTCTCAATAAGATGTTTGGGAATGAGCTCAATTCATTCAACTCCCAGCACTCATGGCATAATGCATGGGGCTCCAGACAATTTTGAGGTTTGCATTTACATTTTTTAAATAATAAAGAGTTTTTACTTATTTTTAGTTGTTGTCTGGTGTTCTACCCTCCAGAGTTCATAACTTGAAGCTGCACTTTGTGATCAGGAGAGGTAAAATATTTTCTGCCTTTTTTACCCAAGCAGAATTTCTCAGTTTATCACATGAATTTAGAAGACAGGGATTAGAAAAACTATCAAATATTAAGGAGGCTGTAGATAAAAGCCTGACATTTGGCAAGCTTCTATTCTGCAGCTGTAACCACTATCACTTTCAGAAGTGGGAAAGATCAAGGAGATTATAGAAATTGTCTCACAGGGGCAGTTTCCTAAGTTTGTGTGCTCTGGAACTGTTTGAAAGACTTGTATAAAATTTTTCAGGTCACACAATGAGAGGTTGCTTTCCCCAAATCATTCTGCATTCATAGAAATGGCATCTCTTTGCTAAGAACAATAAGAAGTTTGATAGAATACTTTTGGCTCAATAACAGGCTGATTTGGCAATGAAAGTAGGTCAGTTCCAGACTTCTTTTTCTATCCTTTTTTATCTGGGTGTTAAAAAGAAAATGTATTTTTGATATGAAAAATACAACATTGTGAAATCTTGCTCTGGCATAGGTCAGTTCCTCTTGACGTTTATTGAACAAGTGATCTAATTTCAGCTTCCAGCGTTCATTATAAAACTGCCAGTTTAAACTTTTCTGTCAAGGGAGCAGTTTAAAACTGCATTTTATATCAGCGAAAACTACTATTCCATAGGAATAGTACTACTAGTCCATAGGAAAGATGCCATTTCTGATATTAAGGAGGTAATGCCTTATAAGGAGTGGTGAGATAGATACCCTTGGAATTTTCCAAAAAGGACTTGTTACTATGGGGAAAAAAAAATCAAACAGATGGTTAAGATGAGCTAAAATCCCATTGTAGAAGACAGAAAGATTTTTCTTATTTGTGTGTTAGCCAGCCAAGTACGGGCGGTTGGAGACTGGGCTGTGTCATGACTTGTTGATACGTGAGAATTTCAAACTGCCTTCTCCCCAGTAACATTTTTCATGTGAGAGGACTACATATGCCTTTATGGAGTAGAGTGAATGCACAATAGACAATACACAGAGAATCTGTGTTAGACTCTTGGGGACATGTAAGATGTTCAGAACAAATGTTGGCCCCTCAGGAATTATCAGAAAAGGAGCTGAATCGTTTATGGTGGACTGATGTGGTTCTCTGGATGTCACCAAATGTGACCATCATGCTTGTGATTTGTAATGGCAGAGTGTGCTTTCCTCTCTCCTGCTCCAGTACCTGGTATCACGGAATTTTTTCAGAAACCTTGTGTTGGAAATCTGGTGCCAGTCCTTGAACTAAGCTTGGGGATGTCAGTCTGAGCATGTTTTGGGGACATCAGTCTCCACGTGCTGGCAAACCCCATCTCAAGCTGCAGATTTCTCACGTGTTGCTACATGTGTGACTGCACAAATTCTCTGAAATCCTGAGTGTCCACATAAGCATTCCTGCTTGTCTGTGAGTGGAACCTGTGCCCGTGGACTTGGCTGGAGATCTAGAGTAAAGGACATGTTGCCCTTTCAGCTCCACTCCTTACTGCCACTTTGAAATAGGGAGGCATGTGTGGAGCCAGCAGCTGTTCAGGCAGTAAAATATATCCCTTTATTCATTATAAGAACAGATTTTCTGGGCCAGGCTAAAAATCTTGTTGCTCTGTATCCTGTCTTTAGGATACAGGGCAGCCACTGGTGAAGACAGAACATCAGGTGAGGCACAGAGTGATTCTTTGGCTGATAGGGTATCCAGCATTCCAGCAGTCAGAGATTAGAGATCTCTTGAGTCAGAAGTCAGGAAATGTTGGCCTTTCTTAACTTAGGGGTTTCAGGGAGGCAATATCCTCTTACTGTGGTGGTTAATATTTTCTGGATAGGGTGCAAAAGTTTGAATATGCCCATGAGTAGGTAGGGAGGAAACACATACCAGAATGATGAGCATACCAAACTGCACCTTTGGCATAGTACCACAGGGAAATTGTAGAAAGGGTTTGTTTTGCCTCAGATGGAAAATCCTGGCTGACATCTCTGACCATGTGGCTCCAAACTCTGATCCACAGGAGGAATTTGAGGGTTAGTGCACTTGCACAACATGTGGTTTGTTTGCACCTGGAGCATGCTCTTGGTGAGAACCATCACAGTGACTACACCAGTGTCGATGGGACTGTGTAGGGAGGGCATGCCCAGAGCCCAGGACCTGGCCCTCAGAACGCAAAGGCTCAGAGGTTAAAACAGCAAATGATAAAGCAGATCTCCAGATAAAGTGCCATGCGTCACCATCCCTCTGCCCAGCTGCTGAACTCACAGCTGCCCTCGTGCCAGCTGGTCCAGGGGGCTCAGGGCAGAGCTGCTGCCAGCAGCACACACGGTTTGTGCCTTTAAGAGGTTTGGCTTATCCAGGCTGGGACTGGGTGAAACTGTGTGGGCTGACAAAGAGTGCTTGTCCCTTCCCCCATCCATGCTCTGCCAGGAAATGAGTTTGTGAGACACTGGCTTCTGCCTCCAATGTGCTGCCGTGTGGGAGCCTGGCACCCACAGCCACCAGCACACACACACGTGTGCACACAGAGAGCACAAAAGTGCTGGGGCACAGCCACTCAGACAACTGTGATCCCACATGGACCAGGGCAAGCAAACGGGGGCACTGCTGCCACAACAGGGCACAGGGCATCCTGGCTGTGCTGAGTGTGGGGTGGGGAGCTCCAGTCAGTGAGAGGCTGCTTGTGTTACAGGTTTGGGTATCTCATGGATAGGTCCCAGCCTGCAGAAACTCCTTGGGCAGATCATCAGGGAAGATTTTTCTTACCCTGAGGGCAACTGGGGATCTTAGGCCACCTGGAGGCATAAGCAGCAGGGTTAGAGGAGGCTTGCCAGCTGGGAAGGCAGGATAGGGGAAGTGACCCCAGCAGCCCTGAGCACGGACGTCTGTCAGCACATGGACCACTGGAACTCAGCACAGAGCTGCCTGCACCCTTACTTGGCGTGGGACTGAGAGGGCAAGAGCACGTTTCTTCACTTTCAGAGGGAGGGGAATGGCACCATGCTTTGCTCCTCACATCTTAGCACCTGCTGACCACTTGCAGTGCCTTAGGACTTGGGGTTAGGGAGGATGTAAAACTCCTGAGTCAGGAGATGTGGATTGTATACACTCTTTGTTCAAGGTCTGTGTTAACAACATAGCAAGTCAAAGCACTTCCAGCTCCTGTATAAAACGCAGCATGGTCCCCTGAAACTGAATTAGTGCAAATCAGATGGAGTCAAATATTGAAGTCCTTCCTCTACATTTCCGTAGTTGTTCTTGAGAATGAAAAGTCATCAGTTTTCATCTGGAGTTTTGCAGGGATTATTGCAAAAGACTATAGGACAAGACCTATGTTGTTTGATTCAGAGACAGGTACTCCCACATCAGCACATTGTCTAAGCAATGGCACACAAGTTTAGGAATGTGTACCTCCTGGTATGCATTTCAGGACAGATGATTCAAGACTGTGTAAAATCAACTGCTGCAGAAAGAGTTAATACTGAGAGATGTAGAGGGGGAGGCTTTGGGGAAAGTCAGGGTATCAGGTTTTCCTCTAAGGGGCTCTCAAATGATTCTCAGCCCTGGCAGAAGTCAAACATCTCCCAGTGAAGCCAAGGAAGTCTGTCTTTTTGACTCAGCTGCCAGAGTCACATTGCAGAATTTGATCCTTCTGCAGTGTGCCTTCTCCCCTCTTCTGATCAGCCTCTGCCCACTACTCTTCTGAAGCCTGAAGCACTTCTAGACGGTGAAAGTGCAAATGATCTGCTGCGGCCCCGTGGGCAGTGCAGCGGGTCCCATCTCCACATCCGATACAGTTTCACCTTCCGTGCTGTCCCCTGCTGTAATGCTAGATGGGCGGAACAGATGGGGAGGTCCTGCGGCAGGGCTCAGGCTGACAGCTGCTTTGCAATTATAAGTCTGGAATGCGATTTGAGGGGTGTAAGATACTTAGTGCTGGGGCCTTAGTGCAGGAACATGTATCAAGTAGGTCAGGCTGTGCACCAGGGGGCAGCGCGGGGAGGAGCTGAGCTCTGACCAGCAGCGCTGCTCCTTCTTCACTAGGTTTATGTTTCGACATAATTGTGATCACTGAGATTTTAACTCCCCATTTTTTGACCCTTTATTTATAGGTTTTATTCTTAGATTTAATTCATTATGAAGACCAAATGTTTGTGGAATGGGACTGTGAATTTCTTACTGATTTTACAGCTTTTAGCAATTGTTCTCTATTGGAGTATAAAAGGGCTTACCCACCTGGCACCTCTCTGAGGAAAGGGAGCATTTGTGCCCTAGTTTCTTATGTGAGAAAACTTTGGCCTCATTGGAAATTCACCTGCAATTCACCAAAGCATCCTCCTCCTCCTACTCCCTTTAAGCACCCAGGTTAGACTGACTTTAGATCATCTGAATCTGATTTTTCACTACAATATACTCTCTTGTGAGGAGACTAATGGCTTGTTGGGATAATGTCTGACTTAGCTTTAGCCCTGCCCTGCCCGGTCTCAGCCAGCTGAGAGGACTCTGCCTGGTTCCCCATTGCATGGTGTAGGTGCAGGGCAGAGCTGTGCTGCAAGGCGCAGTTTGCACACTGGGACCATGGACTGAGGGCAGGGTGAGTTTTGACTGTGGGGAAAAAAAGAACTTTGAGTTCACCAAACCAAAAAGCCATGCAAAATGGGCAAATTACCAATCCGAGCAAGTGAAAGCCATGCTAGAGAACATGATAGCCAAACGCTTTTATTTCTATTTTCATGCAGCAGCTGAGATAATTTACTGCTGCTGCTGCTGCTCCCTTTTTATGGCTCTACAGTTTTGGCACACTCATGTAATTAGGCCCTGGTTTGTCTGTGGATGTTTTTGTTTTGTTGATCTGTCTCATTACTGAGGAGAGGCAATCAGGGACTTACATACCCCAATATGCAGTGCACTCTTGACTTTTACGGGTAAAGTTCATTTATGCAAACCCAACTATACATATATATATATTTAGCTGACACAGAGTTTTCAGCTTCCATCCTTTTGTGTTCCAAGTGTTACTGTAACTGATCAGTGCCCCTGAGAACAGTTAGATCGTCAGAAAAAACAGTAGTGAGCAGTGCCTGAAAAAATCAGGGCAAAGTCAGCAAAAACTAGTGGTGTTGGTAAAGTCACTGGTATCAGACCTTCTCACAGAGGCATCATCACTCAGTCTTCTGATGTTTTCTGACCTTGAAAAGCTCCTTTTACAACTTCAGTCCAAAGAATTCATGTGACTCCACTGTTTTCCAGCTTCTACGGGCAGCCATGAGGAATAGGGGACAATGTCCAGTGTGGTGTCCTGGTGTAGTGTTGTGCTCAGAGATGCCTGTGAGGAAAAAATAAGGAAACTCTGTAGTTTGAATGCAAAAAGTACTGATGAAACATAGATCCAAAGAATGTTTGTGGCCATTCTTAGAAGATTCACAATGTCTGAGCTACTGCCTATAGAGCACAGCAGAGCTGTGTCTGTGAAAATCAGTCTGTGGAGCAGAAGTTCATTCTGTAAACTTTTGTGACAATAATCCTCAAGTATTCCTCTTCCAAGATCTCTGAGAAAACGGGCATATTTGCATCACCTGGAAGTGGAAATACTAGTTATTTGATGTTTCCATCAGACCTAGAAATAATTCCATTTTCACAGGAGCAAAGTCCTTTTTCAAGCACCTGCTTACAAAATGTGTGTCCAATACTAATATGTCTGTCTAATTTCTGAGCTTTGAACTATGATTGGCTAATTCAAATCTTGAGATTTTTTGCCTTTCCTTGTAAATATTTTTGTCCTTTCAAATTATGGCAGTTCTGTAGAGTGGCAAGACTTCCTGAGTCAGTGGAGAGTCTCCATTCTGTGAGTATAAATCTTCAAGGGAATTATGTGGGAGATTAATGTGGTCTAACTTAAAGGCAGAAGTCAGTTTTCGCCCTTATCATACATGGATAAATATTGCTGTCTCATAGTAACGGCACTGTAGTATTACTAACATCAAGCACTTAAATCTTACATGTTGTGCCTTCAAAAATGTAATGAAGTGAACATAAAAATCACAAATTTGTTTTTAAGAGCAAAATTTTTTATTACTCTTATGACGACTCAATTTTATGTTGCATTTTCAAGCCTTTTACCCAATCTTTTTGGTGGAACTAGAAAATTCCTTAAAAGAAAAATTTGGATTCATGTCTTCCGAAGAAACTGGAAATGTTCACAATGTAGAAACCTAATTTCTGTATTATCTCCAGTCATTTTTTGCTTGATTGCTCTTTCCAGTAGCAGATGTGGAAAGTGCTCACCTTGGACCTTCAGCCTGAACCTCATGTTCATGGGATTTCTTTAAAAGCTTGAAATCAGGTCAGGCTTTTGGTGAAATGATAGGACAAATACAAATTTTATCATGTCACAAGATACTGAAGCAGAGCATTGACCTCTTATTTTGATGTGGGCAAAAAAATATTTGTTTCGCAAGAGATAGCGAATGTTAGGAAACATGTATCCAAACCACAGCCTGGCTGACCCTGCACGTCCCTGGTGCCGCTCTGGGATGTTCAGCAGGGTCACTCTGGAGAGCTGTCTGTGGTCCTCCAGTTTGGGTGCTGAGTCCTATCCGCCTCCAGTGTCACTGCCAGGTGCCCCTTGTCCCCACATCAGGACAAGCTTTTTGCAGCACAAATGCATAAACAGCTCTGAAAGCTCGGCAGGATTTTTGCCATAAGGAACAGCAGATGGTGCCAGACCTTGCTGCACACAGACATCCCAGCTCCCGTTTTGATTTTCAGGAGTTCCACTCAAAAAATTTACATCAGTTTTGCCATGGTGGTAACTCCTCCTTTGAGTACTGAATCTACCTGATCCAAAGGGTTTCCCTTGAGTGGTCAGGGACAGTGTAATGTGAATGACTGGCAGCTTAGAAAGGTTGAATATTAATTAATATTACAGTTAAATAACTGTAGATTAAAGTGTTTGAAGTGCAGAATGAGTAATAGCATAACCCCTGCTAGTATGACAGACTGAGCTTTATGGGAGGATATTTCCAGTGTCTTTGTGAACTGTATGAAACAGCAGCTGCCTGCTCAGCTTCAGACACAGGATAGGATGGTTTGCTTTCCAGGATCATAGGAGTAGTTCATCTCAAATTAGAATTTGTGCATTAGCCCAAGTGCAGGGTTACCAACTAACTTCTAAGCCTTTGGGATGCCCCATTTCTGTACTTTACCATACTCTTCCTCCCCCGTGCCAGCCCTGAGTTGTCACTGCACAAAGGCTGTGTGTGACTAGAGAGGACACTGGCTGTGCCAGCCTTTGTTTTGGCCTCTGGTCTAGAGAGCTGAGGTGCTGCAGGAAATGAGGCACCTGGCGGGTGATGGATACTGTTGCTAGAAGAGCTCTCCCTGTTTCATGTCTTGCCTCACACATTTCTTCCATTTCCCTGGTAAGCAGCAGTCCAGGTCCTCGCAGTGTTGTGGCAGACACTGAAGGAATTGTTTATTCAGGTTCCCATTCCATCAGGCATTCCCTTACACTCCAGGAAGAGGCCACAGGGAGGCACTTGTTGCCAGCTCCCTCATCCCTGCGAGACCCGTCCAGCAATCAGCAGCACAAGCTGGTCCTGTCCACGTTCCTTCTGCAGATTCTTTGACTCCATTCTCCACCATCCCTTATTCTCACAGTAAAAGCATGAATATGGCCTTTGCTCAGTGCAAGGGGGAAGCAGAAATCTCGTTTGGGAACAATAGGGCCTTCCACTGGTAATGGTCAGAAGTAGGTCTAAGAATGTCAGATCACCCCAAAGTCAAGTTCCAGGATTTTCTTTTTATACCTTTGTTGCAAGGTATCCTTCATCCTTTTCCCCCCTGAAATGATCAAAGAATTTTTTCCCACTCTCAAGAGATCACCACCTTCTTATATCAAATTCAGAGGGACTGAATCTGCTCTGTATCCTCCCTTGACCATGGAAATCTGGGGTAGCTCCATTAATTTCAATGAATTAATTTGCATTGATAGAACAGAAGCAAATCTGCTCCAGAGAGCTGAACTGCAGTTGCCATGGCAACAGGCAGCCGTTTAGGAAGCATAAGGCAGAAGGTATGTTCGGTGTTAAAATGGGGACTCCTGCACTCAGTTTTCAGCCTTGGGGTGAGAATGTCAGCTATATTTGGAGTCCAAGCCCAGGGCTCTATTTCTGACACTACCAATGAACCCTTGGGAAAATTGCCTCCCACTGCCTTAGTATTCCTTCCAGTAAAATTGGGATACTATTACATAGGAGTGTTTTGAAAATTGATTCAGTCTTCTAAAATGCGTTGCGAGAGATCCTCAGATGAAAAGCACAGTAGATCACAAACTATTAATAACATCACCTTATTTGTGCCATTAAAAAAAAAAAAAAAAAAAAGAGTAGGTTCTTATACAACTGCAGGCATCTCCACAGGACCACTGGGAATGCAGAGCATTAAATCAGCAGAGGAGGAGAGCTTTTGTTCAGGTGTGCCGACGTATCTTGGGTTATTTCAGTCTGACCCAATGGAAGGTTCTCACACAGTTTAGTCCCAGCTCGGGTTCAGAAGCAGTCAGTAAGCAACCTAATTGAGCTCAAAATCCTCTTCTTAAATTGGATCGAGCTGTGAGCATTAACTGGGTCCTCTGAATCCTTGCCTAACACCAGGAAGGAAGCAGTAGGTTTGCAGAAGTATTAACAGCTGATGACTTAAATTCATTATGAGAAGAGTATAAAAACCAATTCACTGAGGAAGGCCAGTCAAGTGTTGGTCATGCCCAGGTGTGACCTTGGTCTGAGTTGAAATAAAATATGTCTCAGTCCAGGATCTTGATTTGCATATTCACAAGAAGCAAATAGACTTTGTGACAGGTTGCAAGGGAAAGGAAAAACCCTGACAAATCCACCTTGCTTTGTCCTAGGCATGAAAAACTCTGTTTCCATGGCTATAGGAAGGCACAGCTGAGGGATTTCAGAGCATATGCTTTTGCTGTGTTTTAGTTACAGCAGAGATTTGTGGTAACAAAGGACATTAAGTATTTGCAAAAGGGAAAAAAGTATCAGTAATTTCCAATGAATGGAAGCAGTTTTTGTAGATTACTAAGTTTTAATAGCCGAGGGTACCATTCTGGCTCCCTGCAGAGCTTTCACCAGAGAGCTTTGCCACTTCACTTCTTCCACCAGTGCTAGAAACACATTTAAATATTTCCTGCA
The DNA here is from genome assembly GCA_013390045.1 of Picathartes gymnocephalus. Lineage (NCBI taxonomy): Eukaryota > Metazoa > Chordata > Aves > Passeriformes > Picathartidae > Picathartes > Picathartes gymnocephalus. The sequence continues at coordinate 360,332 of WEKY01032050.1, read as the reverse complement.
TTTGCTGAATTTAGCTGAGGGCTCCTTACCTTAGTGTTGAAAGCCTCCTGCAAGCTTGAAAATTTGGTCAATCACTGTTGTCTTGATGGACCATATTATACTGACATTCCTCTGTGATATAAAGAGAAGAAATATACACTAGAATGAATTTTAAAGAAATCAGAAGGTTTATTATTTTTTTTCCATTTTATTAGTGATTTTGAATTTAAAAAAACTGCTTCAGTTCATTGTGAATGAAGACACCCATACCCATAGTTCTTTTCATTAACTTCCTCCCCCCAGCCAAGAAAAAGGTAGGTAATGGAACACAATACTTTCCTTTTTTTCACCACCATAGGTTTTCCCAAAAAAAAAAAAAAATCAGAAACTCCTCAATATCTTTCTGATTAAAATACAATTAAACACTGGATTTTTTTTTTTTTAATTTTAAAAAATCATTTGGAAGTGCTTACTGAAAATAAGCACACTTAAAAAAACACAAGGCTACTTTTCAAACACATTTTTGACCAGCCATAGTTGGATGACAAGTGCTGGTGCCAGACCATTTGCTCTAGGGTTCCCATTGTTAACACTGCTGGAACTGTACTGGTAACAATGGAGGAAAATATGTAGTAAATTTTGTTAATGAGAAGGCGACATTCTCACACAGTCATTTTTTAACATTTAAAAGAACATTCAAAAGCACAATATGTAAATCAAATTCCAAAAAGATTTATCCTGGGAGAGAAGGCTGAAGCAGAGAAGAAAGCCTTTTCATTCCACCAATATTAATTCAGAGAAATGTGTTTGGCACCAGGATTAAAAAGTTCTGATCAGTGAAGGAGTGGAAGTTTTTTTTCCCAGGAGAAAACACTGTCAGAGCAGCCAGGCTAATTAACTTCCCTGCTTTAGAGGATGTATATAGTATTCCTAAAAGCAAAAAGGATTCATTTGCATGGTTTCCCTATATTTCCAAGGTGTAAAGTGGGGTGAAATGCTGCAGAGGTGACCAGTGCCCCTGGGACTGAGAGTAATTGATACTCCTACAGAGCCAGGAGGGTGAAGGGTTATTTGATGGGAGCATCTTGCCGTGCAGTATGGCAGCTAAATAAAGTAAGATTAATGGAGCTAAGTATACATGCCCTGGCTGTACAAGGTGATTAAAAGGTGACTTTAAACCAATCTACAAATGTTTGAAAGGTATCATAATCATTATTAGGAAGGGGAAGAGCCATTGATAAAAAGAAAAATAGAACTCAGGGCTTGATGCTGAGTAAAGGAAGACATGACATACACTGGGCTCTAACACCTTGTTTTATGAACATAAAGCCAGCGTAATTAGGGAAAACCATGAATAGTTATTGTGGAATTTTGAGTGCAAGAGTCAATCATTTTTTCCTCTGACACAGAAAGAACATATAAAGAAGAATGTGCAGCTGATAAAAGCAGGACCATTGATGATCTTGAAAGCTTTTCCCCTCTGAAGCTCCAACGGTTCATTCAGACACAAACTTAAGGGAATGCATAAAACCTAAAAATACATCTTAATGAATATAGGGAAGTTTGCAGGGTCTGATGGACTATGAGTCTTTATATTTCAGAGGCCACTCCACAGCATGGGAGGCATCCTGGGAATGGTGTAAGATGCAGAATCTGGAATCTCCAGGCTTGGTATTAAGGAGCTGGAGTGCACACTGAGGTACCTGAACAGCAATCAAACCTGATCAGGCAGAGTAGTGCCTGGGGCTAAATTGCCAAAACCTCTGGGACACTTGCACAGAACCATCTCCATTTTCTTCCTACTATTTGCTTAACATCAGAAATACCATTGGTAGCATAGAATTCCAGAAAAAAACTAGTCCTGAAGTGTTGTATCAGTGTGGTAGTCTGTTTCCTGCCCTTGTCCTGGTTGTGCTATCCTAATAGGAATATTAAGCAGAGACAGTGTGGTTCTCCCTAGCTGTTAAGTCCCACCATTCAATTCCACTTTCCTGTGGATTTGTAGATAAGAAACTGCTCCAGGATGTCCTCTGATGCTTTCACCTGGAATCTTTCTGCACAACAGCTACACTCTCAAAGTCCAGGGTTCTGTTTTTCCGGGGCACATCTCCTCATAGTCTGTTTGGGAAGGTCCCTGTGTCAGTACTTGTGAGATGCAGATTGTGCTCCAAGAAAAAAATGAAAAACTCTTTCAGCATCAGGTGCTCGGGCAAGGCACTGATGTTTAAGTGTGGCTGCTTCAGCAAGTCATTTTATACTGACAGGTGTCATTTATTTTCGGATCCTGAAAATGTTTCAGTACGTTTGCTTTCAAAGCTTGCCTTTGAATCCAGAGGTGCCAAAGAGCCCACGGACATGAGGGCACCAGCAGGTGAGGGCAAGGAAAGTGCACCTGCAGAGAGGCTGCCAGCACCCTCTGAGGTGTGCTGTTGGAGGGGTGCACACTGAAATCGGCATCCAAAAATCAGTCACAGCATCCTGCAGCGTGTCCCTACTGTGGACCGTGATGGTGTCAGAGTGGTTCCCACCACCTGAAGGAGGCGCTCCTGGGACTGGAATTATTTCCCCTCTGCCTATGGAGTTCCCTTGTGCCCAGAAAAATTAGCAGGGCCAGTAGCATTTAAAAGCAAGCACACATGACTGTGTCTCTGATAATGACACTGGAAAAGTAACAGAATCTAATTATAATTAGAAAACAGACCCAGCAATGTTCCAGCATCACAAGGACCATCCTGACTTTGTCACAACACGTGTAAAAATACATCAGCGTATTTATAGTTTGGCAACTCTGTCCACTTGCAGCCTGGTGACCAGCCCCCTCTTGCCCTATTCTGTGTTCCCTGTCATGCCTCACAAGCCGTAAATAACAGCAGCTGATGGGACTAATGTTTATATGATGTCTACTGCCCAAAGATCCTAATCTTATTTCTCGTCTTATTTGATCCACCTCTTATTCTAATCTTCCTGACCTGAGAGACTGTAAATTGATGTAGATTATTAACAATTCCTGAGTCTTGTAGGACACAGCAGCAAGCCAGGATGAGAGTGACAGCAGAAACTTGAAAGGTGCTTTGTACTAAAACTTTCAGCTTTTTAAAATTCCCTTATTATCACTCACTTACTTTAGTCAAGTAATTAATTCCTCATTTCTTCATCCACTACACTGAGGTAGTTTTCAGGATTAGTCTCTCTGAAATCAGCTTGAGCAAGGCATGGTTTTGGGAAAGAGTTCATGGTGAGAGTGAGATGTGACTTCGGCAGGTGAAAGTTCTGCCTGCAGGGCAGGAGGAGGGAGATCTTCTGCTGAAGTTTGTCTGAATGAGTTGCAACAGGACCAGATATTCCATCTTAGATAATTGTTCTTTTCTTTGTCTCTTAACTTGCCCTGCAGTGTTTCCATAAGCACCCGCAGAGCTGCCATGCTCTCTTTTGGAGGTGTCTGCATTGTGCAGGGGAGAATTGATGATTTATAGAAACACAGGTTTGCAAGTAGCCAGTGCAGGGGTCACTCCTGAGCAGAAGGCAGGAGTGGAGGCAGTGCTTTCACTGCAGCCCAGGGGTCAGTTTCTAGATATTTCCAGTGGAAGGCCCCAGAGCATCCTCTGAACCCACAGGTAGATTGTTAATTCTTCACCTCCACTTTTAGCTGTTCTCGGTTGTGCTCTAATGTTCCTTTCAGCTGCTCTTCAATGGTCAAGGTCTCTCTGCATTTTGGTTTCCTGATTGGTGAAATGTTTGGATTTCTCTGTTTGTTATAACAGATTAAACAAAACTCTAGCTAAAAAAAATAAATTACAAGCAACTCAAGACCTTAAATGCTTTCCCTCCTATAAAACTTTATTTTCAACTGACAAATTTTTTAACTAGTTGTGTGGAAAAAAAGGGTCAGTTCTGTCACCCTTTCCTGTGTGAATGACTTCCCTGGAATCATTGCTGAAGTTCTGATAACATTTTTTTCCTCCAGTTCTTGGAAAAACTTCCTCTAAAGTCAGTGCTCAAGTTCTTATTGTGGGTTAGATCAAAAGTTGGCTCATGGAAGAGAACAGAATTATCCTGAACATGTTAATGATGTAATTGATATCTGAGTCTCATCTAGGAAAGATTCCATATTTTAAGATGTTTTTCCTGACCTAGTAAAGGTTTGACTATCTGTGAAGCAATTTCTGACTATTCCTAACCAATTGTCTTTACAAACACTGTCAGTTGGAAAAGACTGACTCCTAATGGACCTAAACCAGGCTGGGGATGAGTTGGGTTGGTTCAGTCAGGCATTTTTATTCCAAAATAGAAGTGATCACAGAGGGAATTAATCAGGAATAACTGTTCTGCTTTTAATCCATACTGCTTGAAACCAAATTAACCTCTCTGTGTGCACAAGCCTGAAGGATTTAGCTGAAATTGCTGAAAAGCCTCCAGATTTGCATGATAATTTCAAAGGGGTTGTTCCTCTGAGTGAATGCCCTGTAGAATTGAGCTGTAAGTCTTCTTCCATCCCCAAATATCAGTTTCCCCTCTTGCACTTAATAGCTTTATATTTGTTTTTGATACTAAAGGCCATCACAGAACAAATGTGTCCCTAAAATTTATTTTCTGCCTGTATAGCCTATGGGATGAGCTTGGAGTTAGAGGCACTGTTGGTACGTGATGAAATAATACTAATACAGTGACAGCTTGGGACTGGACACAGCTCTGGCAGATGGGGATGGAGGCAGCTTCCTGACCTTGCTGCCTCAGGAGCAGCTGCTACCCTGAGCCCTCTGATGTCAGCTGATGACATCCTAGCTGTGCTGCCCCTGTTCCTGCGCCCCAGCACAGGGCAGGACTCCCTTCTGCCTCGTCCTCAGTTTAGTTTCATTTCCCTGCTGCTTGAAATTTCAAGGTGAACAAAGGTGTAAGGTAACTGCAGTGTTCATGCTGTATTTTGGCAGCAGGAGAGCTTTTCTGCCCCCTCTTCTCCTGCCTCCTGCTCCAGCTTCAGTTGGAACCTGGTGTGCGAGTGGACACTGCTCTGCCCAGGGTCAGGCTGCCGTTCCCAGGTCACTTTGTGGAGCTGGCTCTGGACAAGAAGCACCAAGCTCTCACGGCCTCTCCATCCATGCAGCAGAATGGGCTTGTGTTGTAGAACCACATACAGAACACATAATCAATTTTGGCAGCAAACAGTTTTGAGCACTGAAAGCAGGAATATCTGAAACATCAGTCAGTATGGGAGAAGCCTGAAATCCTTAAGCACTCGATTCACAATCTTATACAAGTAGAGGCAAATCTGGGTAGGCTTAAATAGTGATTTACTTTGCTTGATTCAGTCCCACCCAACTTTCAGAATTATTTCTATTAGCCAAGAGTCGGCTTGGGAGCAGCCTTCAGACTCTGCTGCCTGCATGGCCCTGGGGTGAGTTGCTGAAGAGCAGGAAGGAATATTGGTGTGAGGGAACACAAAAGCCAGGAACGCTTGCAATTTTACTGTGTTCTGTATTTTCCATGTAAGGCATTCTCCAGATTTTGAGGTTAGAGGTTATGAAAAGCTCAATAATAAAAGTTCTTCATCTAAGCAATCAGGATCCATGCCAAACAGGAATGATTCTGGGAAATAACCCTTTTATCTTTGGTACCTAACTGTATTAAAAAAAAAATTTAAAGCCTTTTATTATGATTAATTTCTTGTGCTCAGGAAGTTTATGCAGCTGTCCTTGATATGGGGTGCTTGTCCCTTGGTTTGTCAGGTCCTGCAAAGTCCAGCAGTCAAAGAAAAATGTTTTTCAAGCACAGCTTTTTTATTTCTCCTCTGGGTACCTTAACTCAGTGGCAGAATTAACTGAAGGAACTTACTGTGAGAAATACAGAATCCTGTAAAGGGATTTAAAAGGATTTGGGAGATTTAAAGATTTTTCATCATCATGATTTGTAATGACTGATTTATTTTTGTACATATTTTCCCATGTTAAGCTCATGAGGAATATGAAAATCCTATTAGGAGGCTGGAGTAGATATTTCTGTTCTCAGCTGATGCAACAGCGTACCTCCTGTGAGGGCTGGGCTGTGAAGGCCATCTCATTTCTCTTGCTTCACCCCTACCACTGCAGTCACTTGGCTCCCATGGCACTGATCATCACATCTCCCTGTGTCTTCCTAAGTAATCCAGCTAAGAAACTTGGGATGAAGCTGCTGTAGTGGGGGAGAAAGTGGTATGGATTAAAACTGCTCTCCCAGGGACTGATCTCCTGTTGGTTCTCAAGCCGTTCCTCCGTCCTCGCATTGCAGAAGGCATTCTTTTTTTGTTTAATCCCTCTTTATTTATTTTGTGAGAAATAATAAATTTTATTATCTTTTATTTATTATTTGCTACCTGCTATTATATTTATTACATCTATTATGTAATACTTACAATCAATCATAATAGTGTAGATGCCATTTAACTGGAGGGCTTAAGAAATTCTTCAAATTGACCACACACAGCAGCCCAGGATATCTCCAAACCACCTGGATTTTAAATGGAAATTGCCAGTACTGGCTGTCTGCTTTCTGTGGGTGGAAGGCTAGAGCTGAGTCTGCCTCAGTTTTGTTTCCTTGTATGGGGAAGGTCCAGGAGAAGCAGGACCCCAGGTGCAGATTTTGGAACTGTCTCTACCCATCTCCTGAGGTTCTCTAGAGATGACCTCTGTTCTTTCTTGCAGAGGAGAATATGGAAAAATATAGTGAACCAAAACTTTGAAATACTAAAATCCTCCCAAACTTGGCCTTCCTTTTACTTATCAAGAGACAGGTGGAGCAATGTGGAGCTGAAGAGAACTCATGAGCAGGGCTGGAGCAGAGTCCAGGAATTAGTCACAGAAGTCACAACCAGACTCAAAAGTAGGTGGTGAAGTAAGGATGAAACTTAGAAGCTACAAGGAAGGGCTGAGTGACTCTGGATAAGGCAGCTGCTTGTCTGAGGGACATGGGGAGAAATGAGAGATGGAATTAAGGTAACAAGGGTATCAGGTCACATACTATAGACTCCTTCTGTCCAAAAATCTCCCTCTGGTTGAGCCACTGAAAGACCTGTAAGGTAAAATATGGTTTATTTGTTTAAAACCACAGACCTGGTGTTGGCAAGCAGAAATGATCACACAACCTGCTTTTCAAAGGATCCCCAGTCACCAGCAAGTAGTGCCCATCACATTCCAGGGATGTTCCTCTTCCAGCAGTGCAAGATTCCACAGGATTTCTGGTTTTACCAACAAAAAATGCCACTGATTCTTTCTATCACTTCAGGTGATGAAGATACTGTGTTGGCATATGAAAGTGAAAACACTTCCATGTGAGAGCCTCACATGGGCTGAGTGCAGTGCTTTGAACCCTTTAAATGGAAGGTGTGACACAAATTGTCATTTAGATCATCCTAGAAGATCCTTTTAAGAGAGGAATGTGGTATTGGGGTGACACAAAGGCAAAAACTGTTTGAGGGAACCTGTTTATTTGAAAAACGTGCCTTGCTGCTCCAGTCTGAATTGTTTGTCTTCCTTGGAATGAAAGAATGTAGGACATGGGTGGGATGCTTGCCAGAAAAGCCTTTTGGAATTGTAATGAAATGGCTGTGTTTGTGCTCAGAAGGGTCTCAGGCTTGTGCTCACATCTGCTTTAAGTTATCCTGATGTTGTTTTTCTTTATTTTTTTTTAATTGAGTTTAACATACTGAGAAACACACAAAGCTCTCTGGCCCCCAGGCACAAGAGGAAAAAAACCTCAACAACATCCACTGACCCTGCCACCATGTGCTTCCCAACAAACCTTCCCAAACAAATGCTGGTGGTGACAAACTGGCCCAGGAGCAAGGGGACGGTGGGTGCGTAATTGCGCGCTCCAGAGCCCGGCGCCTCGGACAGACGAGGATGGGGAGCAGATAATGAGGGTGGGATTTGCTAACAGTGGGCATCAGCCATGCTTGGCAGCTTTGGGGAGCACAGAGCAAGACAATTATCGCAGTTTGCTGCATGATGCATGCACAGCCGAGCCAGCCAGCTGCTAACCAGGACCAGAGGAAAGCTCTTCTCAGGTCTTCCATCCCACTTTGAAGCAAAGGTGGTTCTTGGCAACCTTTGAATTCCTCCCCTATGCAGAGATTCTTCAGCTCTATACTATTTGTGGAATAAACTGCCTACAGACTCTCTGTGGCACCCAGGCAGCTGATGACGGCTGCAAACCACCATGGTGCAACCGTGCCTTTTCCTCCCTGCCTTCTGCATGCCCCATTCCCAAGGGGCAGGAGGGCAACCAGCCATGAGCCATTCAGGCACCTCAGCTCTGGCCTAAAAATACCAGAGGTTTTCACTGAGATGATTTCTACCCAGTTGAAAGAGGGAGAGCACAAAAGGGATTGGGCCCTGTTGGTGTTGGTTGGCCCAGACAACAATTCAGTTGGCATGGACTTGGTCACCAGGCAGCAGCTTTATCGTGTGAGCCTAAAAGATGGCAAGGGCAGTCATAGTGCCTGGCTGTCCTGGAGGAACCTCGAGGTCTCCACCCTCTCCTTTTGTACCAGGGAGCAGAGATTGAAGAGAGACCTGTGTGCTGGGCTGATGGATCAAGCACTCGTCCTTGTGGATGCACCAACCCTGGAAGAACTCAGGGCAAGGTGCAGGTCTGTTTTCATGTACAAATGTGGCATTTGCTCTCTTACCCACTGTGAGAGAGCCCCTATACGTGTGTATCACAGAGCCCAGGGGGCTGGAAGAGGGACTGGACCCTTCACTGAAAGGCAGATACAGTGCCTTCCCTTCCCAGCTTTGAGCAGGTGATCCAGATCTGCTGCGTTTTAAGGAAAACTGGTTCTGAGTTTGTTTTCCTTAAAGCATCAGGTTGTAACCTCCAGAAGGATTTCCCTAGGAGCTCAGATACCCATGCCACAGGCCCCGGGCAGAGAGCTGGAGGTGCCATGTGGATCATGGCACGGCACGGTGTAAGGCAGCTCTGCCAAGTCACCCCTGTGGGGACACGGGGCAGTGCCCCACTGGCACTCCTGGTGTGTGCAGGCACCAAGGGCAGCTCTGCTGCTGTGTGCATGGCTCTGCTGCTGTGTCTGCTGGCAGGAATCATGGAACCGGCTTTATGGTGTCAGCCTGGGCACAGCTGTGTGCCCGGACCGGAGAGGGCAGAGCTGTGGGTGCACCCATGTAAGAGGGCTCCTTGTGCTACACACACCTCCAAGTGTTTCTGTGCAGCCCCCTCAGTGTGTCCAACATGCCCCTAAAGGTTCCTCCTGCCCAGTTTTGCACATTATTGGACTCGCTGGTCTGTTCTCAGGTACGCTGAGTGTTTGCCAAGGAAAGGGACTGTCTAGACATGATGTCAAACCAACCAGCTTCAAATCTCACTCAGCCCTGGGGGTAATCACAAACCTAGGAGAGGTCTTATCAAGAAAACATTTTCCCTGCAGGAGGGTAAAGAAAATATGTAGTGGGTAAATTCAGGTCTGTGGGAGAGGGGGAGCTCTGTCTCTGTCCTGCCAGGCTGGCCCTAATTTTCTGTCAGTATGGTGCCCAATGTTTGCTGTAGCTTCTTTTCTGGATTATTTGTTGTTAATGATTGTTTGGTTTTAGATAGCAAATCTCAATCTGTCATGCTGTTTTGGTTTTGCTTGTGGGTGAGGTTTGCTTTCCTTCTGAAGAGGTTGCAATTCACCAGTAAGCTTTTTTGGCATCTGAGGGACAAGTTCAGTTAAAACCAAAAAAAAAAAAAAAAAAGTCCATTCAATCAACAACTAAAGCAGGATGTTATATAAGAGGAATAATATTGACACGGGACTCCCAGGCCTCGGCGCATCTCCCCCTCCTTAGGTGATTAAAGGTTTCAGCACTCCCAGAGAGCAGGCTGGCATTGCATAAGAGCCTCTTTGCTTCAAAGCATTTCCCCCTTTTTTAAACCTAAGGGATCCAGTGGATTTATGACCAGCCTGGGCTTTTTAAGCAGATGGCTGGGTTTGTTATAATTTTATTTGAATGATAATGATAACTCTGCAGGCTGAGAGGATTAATGCAAGAAATGGAAAGCACTAACACTTTTTTTCCCCCATGATGTTTTCCCATACTCAAAGGACAAAACACACAGCACCAAATCTTTGCCTGGCTTAAAGCAAGGCATCTGCACTGACAAGTGCTACAGAGCTGGTGTGATTTTCCACAGGATGGTGTTAAAGGAAAAACGTCTGGAGAATTTTTTACCTTTTCTTCTTTATGGAAGAAACCCACAGCTGTTTTTTTATAATTTTTTTTAGAATTTTAAAAAATATATACTAATGGCTTATGCTCTGCCTGCCTTATATTTTACAAAAAAATGAGGACAACCTGTAGACAGAGAAAACCACGACCCCCAAGAGAGGACATGAATTATACTCAGTTTTATTTTCTAATTGCAGTAACATCTATCTTTTTTAAGCATCTTTGTTGAGCTCAACAAAAATAATTTCTTATTAAAGAATACTTCAATCTGCCATTGTGGAAAGGAAAAGCAAGCTCTCACCATCTTTACTGCTGACTGTTTAAAACATTGAAAATCTGCCTTCCTTGCTATGGGAAAACTGAGTTCAAAATACTGACACAGAAAAGAAGTGTTTCCATAAGCACAAGAACTAATGGAGTCTGGTGGATTTTTGCCTGTGTTCGAGCAGGTTTGAACCCTGCTACAGCTTCCCCTCTGAGACAACTAAGTGACCCTACCACTCAGCATCTGTTTATTTGCAAAAGCTGTATGAAGCTCTTGCCTTTGACACCTTTGCACACCCTACTTCTTTAGACTAGCAGGCTCAGGACTTGGAGTTCTCTCTTTTTTTATTTTAATTTTTGCCATTCAATCATCACATCTCTTTTCTACTATCATTCAGGATCAAAAGTAAAAAAAAAGTGAAATTTTATATTTATCACATTGGTCTGGTTGCTGGAGCTGTATGAAAACCAGATTTTAGAAACCTGTGACAGAATCGTGGCAGCTGCCAACACTTTGTGACTTTTGAGGTCCCCAGCCAATTCACTCTGAAAAGAGAAGACCAGCCATGCTGCTGTGCTTCTGGAGGGAGATAGAAGAGAAAATGATGTTTTAAGGCCGGAATAAATGCTGCAGAAAAAAAAGATGAGGGAATGAGCTAGAGAAGCTAAACCACAAGCCAGTTTCAAAGTGTGTCTACTCTCCATGGGTTCTGTGTTCTCCAGTGCCACTGGACTGCAGCAAGGCCCGTGTGCCCCAAGGAGACTTTCACAGGGGCACAGGCTGCCAAAGAGTTTTGTGAGCAGAGGTGGGAGAGGGCATCCAAGATTTTGAGCTTCTCTGCTGAAATCCAGAAAGTCAATTTGCTGGGAATTCTCTGACAATATGTTTTCTTCATCGGAAAGCAATGATTAACTAAAAACAAACAACCTCTGTTTCATCTAAATGAATAATTTCCCTCTGAGATACAGGCTAAATTCCCCTGGATCTGTGCCTTGTCACCACTCTGACTGGCAGAAACCCAGGCAGATACTGAGGGTCTGCAGCTCCCAAGTAGCTCTGCCGTGCTGAACTGGGGCTCCCAGAGCTTCCACGGTCCCATCTGCACGTCCAAGAATCCAAGCAGATCTGGGAGTCCTGCAGCTTACAGCATGGGTTAGGGCTCCAAACTCCTTCTCTTCTGCAGCAGAGGCAGTTCACTGATACCAAATGCTGTGGTGCCCAGAAAATAACTTGCAGTGTTTCCAAGGTGTTGGATCAGTGTGAAAACTTCTTGAATAATGGGTGTTGAGTTGCTCCTCATTCACACATTGTCCTCCAACAGAGAGAAGTTGTCTGGTCAATTTGAGCCATTACACCTTACCGGGAAAAAAAGTCTTTCCTCTGCAGGATGTTCTAGGCACACATCACATCTTCTTAAGGACATGGAAGATTTGAAGAAGCCAGGCCTTCACTACAGAAGGATGCTGAGGGCAGGTGAACTCACAGCCAGGTCACTGTGGTAGCAGGGCAGCAGTGCTGATAGGATTGTTACCTGGGAAAAGCCTGGCAGAGAGCAAGAACACTCCTATGACAGATGATCTCCATGTCATTATCTTCCCTGAAGCTCCAGGGCACAGCTCATTGGGTTCACTGTACAGTAGGCAAAATGTAGAAGGAAAGCATTGAAACTCCTACAGCAGAATCCAAAGGGGATGCATTCCCTTGTTATGGTGGAGATGTGCTGTTCAGCAGCTGCAGAGAGCCCATTCATATAAACTGCTCTCCAGGAAGCATCCTTCCCGACTGAAGGGATCTCTGTAGCACCACCATGAGCTTGGAAAAGGCTATTAAAGATGAAGTTTGTCCAAAGATCTGATGTAGGTTGTCATCCATCAGAAAGCCAAAGCTATCCCCTTGTATTTGTACTCTTCCCAAGGTTGATTTTCATCTGCTCTTACAAGGTTAAACCATAATTTACAAAATTTGTTCTTCATTGCTGTTCAGATGCTCAACATATTTAAAACACTTTGAATTCCCATGCTGAAAGGTATTGTGAAAGCAGTGTTCGTATTTATTATTAGAATGAGGTTAGAAAACAATCTTGCCTGTGGAGACATCTGGCAACAAACCCATCTGACCTGAGTGAAGGCCACTTACTTAGTAAGGCTTCTAAGTAGGGAAAGGGACAGGGTGTTCTCAAAGATCCTGGAGCTGGAATTAAAGCATGGAAATTGAGCTTATCTGTATGATTTGCATGTCTCACTTCAGGACCCTTTCTGGACATTACTACACATAGAGCTGAAATTAAATAATTATCTAACACCAGTTTCAACTTATAGAGCTAAAAATGAACTCCCTATGTCAGTCCAGAAGTGTTCCAGGGAGACACTGTCAGCAGCCAGAACATTTCTTTCCTGTCAGAGTGGATAATCAGAATCAGTTTTTCCTGCTTGCTCTAGGAGTTACTCTACTCTCTCTTGATGCAAGTGTTGTCAGGTGACCTAAGCACACATGAACAAACAGACAGCAAAGCAAGTTTGTTGGAGATATGGAGAGTTTTTTCCTACTTCTTTTAAAAGCAGAGAGGAGGAAATACAAGGGAGGAGAAGGGGAGACAAGTCAGATTTGCAGACACAGTAACAATGATCTGAAGCAGAAAATGGTGGGGGTACCCCTATTTTTTTTTCTTTAAGGAGTCCAGGGATGACCCAAACTTGTAATAGGTACCTTTTAAAGATATTGAATGTGGAAAAAATGCAGGGTGGCCAATGGGAAAGAAAACACAAAGTGTTTAACTGACATGTGAAGGGAACAAAAACATCTTCATCCTCAAAATTTGGGAGACTTGGCAGATGAAACTGCAAGTTGGTTAGAAAATATTTTACTAATTCATCTAAAGGTAGTGCTATATGATTAGAGAATAGAAAATGTAGTAGTTGTACTTAAGATGGAGGGAGGAAGCCATCTGGAAAATTATAAACTGATCACTCTGACCGCTGTAGCATACAGGAGCATCAGAACAATTATTGAAATAAACAATAATTAAATACAAGGAAGAAATGGAAAAATAAGGTAAACTACAAGTGTTGATAAATGATGAATCATTTCTGACTAACTTCATGGTTTTCTTTGATAAGAGAACTGATCTGAACAGAGGACATGTGATAGATCACATCTGTCTAAACTTCAGTGAAACAAAAAAGGTATATGGTCATGATGGGGAATTTTTAACAGAATTTAAGAAATTTGGGATTACCACAAAAGTGGAAAAAAAATGGGAAGGGAGCAGACTAGAGGGGAGGTGATAGATGATAATGTTAAAAAAGATTGAAGGGAAGTCGTCAGTTGCCTAAGAAGATGAGGCAAAGATGTGATAAAGTTCTGGCATACAGAACCAGGGTGTTAAAAGCTATTTAAGTTGATGATCAACTTCAGCACAGAAATGGAAGGGCATGAACTGGTCAATAGTATTCTTATATTCTACTGAAAATATCTGTTTAGCCCAGGAATTAGAGAAGTTTTCAGGCTTCTGACAGAAAAGTCCAGTTCTGGAGTGACTATTCAGGAGTAAATCATCTGTTTCTGAGATATTTGGTCATTTTATGGAAGGATTCTTTGTGGTGAATGAGGAATGTTCCTGTACAGTTGTCCATATTGTTTGTCCTTGCCTTGCCTTCCCTCCTATGGAGGCTGAAATCCTGAGGAGCTTTAGGTCACAGTAGTTCTGGAAACATTCTTTCATTTACTGGGGTGTGTTGGTTCACTTCTGACACTGTAGATATGAGTCACATGTACTGTGTCTGCGAGGAATGAAGACCTGGTAAATAGAACCCTGGGACACAGGGAATCTGGGTTTCACTCCCATCCTATTTCAACTTGTTTGCATGCTCTCAAATAACCCATTCAGGATCTAAGCAACTGAATAATAATTTTAGTGAACAGAAGACTCACTTCTGAACCCGCTGCCCTCAGTGAGGGGTTATCTAACATAAGGAAGCAGTTAAACCTCCCTTTCTTGTTAGATCTGAAGATACCTGAGATACCCAATGCTCCCATAAAAACATCTCAGAGTTCATTTTCCATCTCTGCCCAGTCGCAAATTAAGTATTTGTCAATGTTCTCCACCAGCTCTCCCAGGGGAGTTTCAGCTAACATGCTGTTAGGAAAGTTTCTCATTTGCAAGCTGGAGGGAAGGAGAGAAGAGGCCCCCAGCATTGTACACCACAGAGGGGTGGCACTCCCTGCTTTGAATTCCTGGGACATCTTCCTTGTAGGAAACTGAAAGAATAACACTACAGCCTGATTTGGAAAAGCTCCGGCACCTTGGGGCTCTGCCCAGCTGTGAAGGCACTCACCTGGGATGGGGTCTCCTCTCAGCAAAGGATAAACTCATTTTCCGGGGAAGATTTACACATCTCATTTCATTCTAGTACAGAATAAAAACTGTTGCTGAAACCTTTAAGGTTTTTTTTGCATTTCCACCAACTTCACCTGAGGTCCCTCAGGAACTCCTCCCTACTAAGAGTTAATAGCACGTATGAGGGCTGTCCTCTGAGCCAGTGTGGAGAACAGGGGAACTTGCTTTGGTCTCCACCCGAGGGGTCAGGGAGGCTGAAGGAAGCAGCTGTTTTAGCTGTGGCTTTTCATTTTCCTCCCCATGTTTGAAACAGTGAGTCTGTGATTTCCTCTGAGTCCAGCCAAATGCTGGCTTTGAGTGACAAACCCTGCAAAGAACAGCAAGGTTGTGGAATGTTTTTGCAGTTGTCAGCCTTAACCCAGAGCAAAATCAGCGAAGCAGCTGCAACCTCTTGGCCCTGGGGCTACCCAAACTCCAGTATCCTTTCCTCTTCCAATGTGGAAGCCTTGTATTGGCTCTGCAGACTGTGCTGACTGCACAGCCTGTCTGATTTGCCTTGGCATTTCAGGAATCCTGCCATGTCACAGCACATATGGTCCCTGCAAGGCTCCGGGGGCGCTGCAGCTCCTCATCTCCCTGTCCTTAGAGTGGATATTCTGTGAATGCCCACTGCTGTCTCTTGCACTTGTCCTTTGCTCAGTGTCATCATGATGGCCATGGTTACCATTGTGGTTGGCCACTAAGTAGTTTGCTGTCCCCCCTTAAAGACTTCCAGTCTCCTCCAGGTTAAGCCAGTGGTTTGAGATTATGTGCTGAGGTCTAGTTTTCTTTGTGAAACATTGCACGATGTAAACACTGAGTTTTGCAAATGGTGATGTGCACAGCAGCTGGCAAAGGCTCCCGGCAGCCCTGTGATGTATGAACCTGCTTCTGTAGCTGGAGGACAGCACGGCAAGAATGGCATTCACCTCGGGTGCTCAGCCAAGTGCAATACACAATGTTTACATGGACACATTGGTACTAGGCTGGGAAGAAAGACCAGGCTTTGTGATATTATGCTTTCTAATCATTAGGTTTGAATTATGCTTCTCTAATCATTAGGCTACTCTGCAAGCCCTTAATGCATGGGGAATTTCAAAGCAGGCCCTGGAAATAAAATGAGGGAGTAAGCTCTAGATCTTGATTATTAACTGACTGTTCTTCCTAAATACTTAAGCCTAATGGTCAATTAAAGTCACTGATTATTCCTGTTTGACTGTCAGCTTGCCTAGAATGTGATTCAGGACCCCAGAAGAGGCCAGGTAAAACTAACAAAAGTAAATAATTTTTTGTATGAATACTAAACTTTGTGGCAAGTCCAGAACATCAATGAAGTCCATGTATGCATTTCAGAGAGAAAATTCAAAGAGAATAACTTTAGGCAACATAATTCTGTCAGAAATATTCAAGAATTCTCTGAGTCAGGATTAAGCAAGGCCACCTGAAACCTCATTAAAAACTCTACACAACATGTTTCTTTACAGACTTTTTGTTTTGGATTCTATTGTTTTTCTTGTTTTCTCTTTTTTTTTTTTTTTTCCCTTTTCTCATTGATTTATGCCTATCAAGATAAATCACCAGCAAGTGTAGCCTTGGTTTCATTCATCTAGTCTTTGCTGTTCATTACTCCTGGTGAAATCCCAAATAGATAGCTATGTTCAAAGCAGAAGACCCAGGCAGCTGCTGCACACTTTAACCAGTTGTTTGCTAATGATGCCCAACATTTTCAGAGGGAATTAGGATTCTGGGTGCTCCAACATCAATGAAAGGTCTTGTATAGCTACACGATGCTCCCAGAAATTGAGCTCCTTTCCAGGGTCTTCACTGTGGCACCAGAGATTAGAAAATGGTTCTGAAAGGCTTTACCCAGTAAGACTCACAATAAATAATTAATTTGTTTTTCATTGCTGAGACCACAACATGTATGCTTTTACCTGTTATCCGTGAGAGACAAGGAAAAATGGAGAGAAAATATATTTTTCCCAGGTCATGAATATTCTCATGAATCTGCATCTGAGTTTATTTTTCTAAGAGTTTGATTTTCCAGGTCTACATGAACAGGACATCACAGCGCATTTCTTCATCCTTATGCAGAGAAATGTGTGCAGCAGAATGAAGGGAGTGCAGCATAAAGGTCCACCCACAGCACTTCTGGATGCATCGTTTCACCCCTGTTTTTCTGGAGCACCTTGTGGACCCCCAGTTATCTCTCTGCATCAGTAACAAAAGACCCCAATTACAACTCGAGAGTCCCTTACTGTGTCAATGGTTGTGAAGGCTCCTAAATGATGGTGTGCAAAGAGTTCAGCAGGCCTGAATGCTGGAGACATGGAGAGCATTGGCCATGTGGTACTTATTAAGAAAGTCAGAGAAAGATTCTGTGTTTAGTGTTCATTTGTACCAGCTGAGATGAAGACAGGCAAGCTGACTGGAGCTGTGCACTGACCCATGAAAGTGCTGTGGCCTCTGAGGAAATGCTGGGAGCGCTGGGATAGATCGTACCATGGAGGAGACAGGCTGGCTGTGCTCAGATATAGTAAGGGATGTTTTGAGGAAGAGCACACATCAAATACTCTCATTAGTAAAATGACAGAAAATGCTGTTATGGCTCGAGGCTGCAGCAGGGAACATTTAGAATAAATATTAGGAAAAAACCTCACCATTCCAAGAAGAGTTACAGCAATTGGAACAAATTGTCAGGGGACACTGTGGAATCTCTTCTAGGCTTCCAGCCATTGCTCTGGGAATATTAAATAAATCCCAGTCCATGACAGTAGTTGGGGTGGGCTGCACGATCCCCAGCACTCCCTTCAGCCTCAAACAATCCTCCGAATGTGAGGGATGGCTTGATCGGAGAGCCCACAGTTTGCATGATGCACTGACTGCTCTTTCAATTATACATGGCTCTCCAGGGCAGGGCCCATGTTCCTCTCTACCTTTGGAATGCACCCAGAACATATTAGGCAGCACCACAACATAAATAATAACAACCCACTGTCCCCATGTCAGCAGTGGAACAGCCGCTCTCTTCAGCACCCCTCCTGTGCTCTGAGCTGCAAGGCCAGACAGTAGCCCACTCCTGCTGAGCAGTCATTTTTGAGCCAGCCCAAGGGCAAAATCCCATGACCACAGCACATGACACATGCAATTGGTGTCAGCACAGCTCTGGCAACACTCCACCCTCTTCCCCTTCCATCTTCTCAGGCAGGTAGAAGCTCCATGGACAGGACTGGCACTATCCATTAGTACCTGACCTAGGAGGAATGCTGTCCTGCCTGGCAGATGCTCTGCTGGACAAGAAGGAGTGGGGCGGTGGGGATTAGACTGGTACAAACTTGCTCACCTGGCCTGCAGCAGGTGGGATGGGGATGCAGCTGCTGTGGGTGGGAGCAGTGGTTAGTGGAGCAGACAGGCCTAGGAGAGGCCATGTTATGGCTTTTGGCACAATGCTAATTATTGCTGCAGAGCTATTGCAGGTATTGCTGTCACTGTAATGCTGCCACCTGCGCTACAAGAGCTGTCCTCTGCAACCGGCTGAATTGTACTGAATAAATTTGAGTTCCCCTGCTAAAGCACCTCCCTTCCTGCCAGACTGTGGGGTTTTGGAAAGCGGCAGAATAGCATCTGAAGCCAGAGTTTCTCTCATTCACACCAAGCAGGAGCAGAGCAGCCAGCTGAGAACCTGGAAGGGTGCCAAGAGAGAGCATCCCCGGGGTTCCCAGCTCTCTCCTGCAGTTGTTGCACAGATGGGAAGGTGGGTTTTGCAGCACTGCGAAGTCCCTTTGGCCCCATCAGCTTGGATTGATGTTCTCTTTGTTCTGCACTGTGAAGGGGCTGTTTTTTCCTGCAGTAAGCAGTCCCCCAGCATGCTGCTACCCTCTCCATGCTACAAAGGAGAGTAAGCCTGGTAGCTGATTTGGCAGGGGAGGAAAGGAAGACTGAGAAGACAGACACCCCCAGTGACGGCCAGCTATACCTCTTTGGGTATAGGTCCTAGAAGTACTAATATGCACTGTTTGTTTTTCATTCATTTTTTGTAACATTTGAGAAAAAACCAATCATTTCAGTTGAGAGACATGCAGAAATCCCTCTCCAGTCACCAGGTTTTACCAGGTGTTCAGGATGCCACACCTGCCTAGCAGTATTGCTCCAGAATGTGTTCCCAAACTGGAAGCACAGCAGAGAACTCTGCAGTTTCTTGGCACTACACTCCTGCTGCAGAGTATCTGCAGATTTATAGAGCTATAGCAATAGTATTGGCCACAAAACAATACTGGCTACAGGACACATTTATGATACCTAAATAAGAACATCTTCAAGCCAGAGAGAACATTCCCAGGGATGTCATTAGAATCCAATTTCTTAGTTAGAGGGTGTAGAATGACTTACAGCTTCTGATTCGGGTGCCAGCACGTAATTCCTAAAAACATAGGTTTACAAAGCACTGTGCAAATATGGTCCCGCCTGCAGGGATGGATAACTGGGGACAATGGCTTTATGTTCAAAATGGAGATGATATTCCAGAGGAGAAGGTTCAGGGACATTAACTGATTTTCTCAGTGATACCAAAATGATACTTTAAGTTCAGTGAAGAGCACAGCAGAGCTTCATCCCCAGCACTGTGCTTAGACCATAGGCCTGAGTTTCTTTCTGATTTTTCCCTACCTAATATATGGCAGGCTCTCTTGCCTACCATAATGAAACTACAAGGCAGGAGCCACTTTTGATGACAGACAACATCTGTTTGATATGCCAATAATAGACAGGTGATAGTACTAATCAGAAAAAGACAAAGAACCAAAATTTAATTCTGAATTAGAGTTCACAAAATATTCAGATTTAAAGTCAGGGTTTCCAAGACAAGAAATACACTTTTTCACCAGAAGTTCCTCAACCACGCTGGAAATAGTACACAGGCTTCTTCTGGTTTCAGCTGTAGTTGTAAACCACAAAGCCCCACAGAATAGTTAGCTGGGGATGAAGAGTCCTCACAGGACTTGTGAGGAAAGGCCAGAGCACACCTGACCAGCTCAGGAGAGAGGCACCTTGGCAGCTTCGTTAACCTGATGAGGTGCAGCTCCAAGAGGCCCTGCTTCTATTTCTCCTTTCAAGGCTGAGAATTTTTCATTTGGAGGCTTGGCTTGACATCAGACACACCACTAAATGAGGAGACGTGGCTGTGTTGTGAAGGGTGAGTGATACTGAGAATTTACTATGGTTTTTAATCATTGTTAAAGCTATCCCATGGCTGGTAGCTATTTGTTAATAGTAACTGCAAAAGACTGCCTAGAAACTGGGGGGGCTGGTGGTGGTCATGGTGAGGCCTCAAAAAGTTGTTTCTTGCTATTGGACCTCACAGCAGTTTTATCCATAAGCATCAAAGGTAGTTGTGGTTCACTCTCCAGGTTTGAAGTCATTACTGTTTTCTAGGTGATGTGAGTGTGAGACCATAGTATTGGTGCACAAAGTTTTGGTGCTAAGTGATCCCAGTCTTTATAGCTTTCAGGTATTTAAAAAGCCTTTTTATAGAAATCCCTGCAAAAAGAAAGGGACCAAACTGTGTTTTGTGGCAAACTGTAAAGAAGGAATGGATTTATGCTGCTGTAGAAGCGAGTTTTGATAGGATTTTAAGGCAGTGAAGTCCTCAGACAGACAGTTTAGGAGTGCACGGAGCCTTCAGAGCTGTAAAATTCTAAGGGCAATTGGAGAAATGCTGACAAGGCATGACAAAGGTAGAGCTAATCTTGTGACGTGGAAATAGGATGAGCTGAGTTTGGGATTGGGGTGAGTTTTTCATTGCTTTGAAGCTGGAACAAAAAATTGAGCTTTTCAAAAGTGTTTTTTTTGATTTACGTTACTTTTCCCTGAAACCTATCTGTAGTTTACTCTTGATGTCACCGGGAGCAGAGTTAAACCAATTTTGCAAGTCTCAGGCTTACTAGTCACTTCAAATGGCCACTGTCATGGTGAAGCTTTTGTCCTGGGGTAAATTTGTTCCCTCTAGAATCACTGAGTACTGCCCTGAACAGCAGATTCGTTTGTTTTCTTCTCTTTTTCCTTTTCTATTCTTTTTGTGGTTCTGAAGGATGCTTTGTGACACATGTTAAAGTCCATCTCTTGCTTATTAATATTCCCATACTACTCAGTAACACGTTTCTGCTGCTGCAGTGCTGCCTGACAGCTTACATTTGCAGTATGTTGAGCCAAAATGTGTAGAAGTCCTGTCTGGCTCTATTCCTTCCTTATGGCCTGATTCAGAGGGAGGTTAGCTTGGCAGGGGGAGGAGAGAGGAATAATTATGCCCAGACAATGTGTTTGGCAAGAGGCTTCTGTCTTCCTCCCATAAAAACTATAAAATGTTTGTAAGTGAGCAGGAGCTAGTATTTTTTTTTCATATTCAGGCATCTTCCTGTCTCTGGATCCTTTTCTGCAGCTGGGATTAAGATGAGTATGTTTTTCTGCTTCTCATCAGGAGCACCAAAGTTAAGACTGGTGTTTCCAAAATTAGGTGGGTGTTTTTGGGAGGCAGGACACTGGCTGCAAAAAACCTGACAGAGCACCGCCAGCTGACTCAGATTTTCACCTTATGCCAAGCAGAATAGAAATAGCTGAAGTATCTGGACATTTTTCAGAAATGTCAACATTTTGAGTGACAGCTTGGAGCTGAACTGCATATGGGAACCTGGGAGGGGAGGAAAGTCGGAGCACTGCTGGGTATAGGAGGGAAAACAAAGCAGAAAGAATAGACTCGGTGCAAGAGGAGAGCTGGGAAGGGGAGCAGAGGTACAAATGAACTTTCCTCTTCACGCTGGCTGGTGCTGGATCTACCCACCAGTGTGAAACTCATATCTGAAACTCTCCCCCAGTTCCCTGGGTACCCAGTGGTGGGAAGATGGCTCAGGGCCATCTGATCTATTTCTGGAACTGTTCTCAGGTTTTCTCTCCTTGGCTTCCCAAGTCTGTCAGGGCAGGCACACAGGCATATATTAACCCTGGGACAAGTGCTGCTTGCCAGTCCCAGCTGTGCTTCTCCAGCAAAAATCTCCAGACTGCTGAGCCTGGCAGCTGAGGAAACAGTGGTCTGACAACACGACCCCACCTCCGGGTGCCTGGCCAGGCGAGAAATGGAAACATCACTGCAGCTGAGGCTGTGCCTTACACTGATCTGTTTGTTTGGCTCTCCTGACTCCTGGGCAGCGCCTTCTCGCTTAGCTGGAGTTTCTGATGAGCCCTAAAGAGGGAGAAAGACCTTGAGGGCTGACTTCCTTCCAAGCTGACCTGTCTATTCCAAGAAATGGAAATTTTCCATGCTGTGTAAAGCAACTGGCCCTCACCTTGTTTACAGGGTCTCTTATGTAACTCCGCATGTTGCATTTTACAGGACATAAGTAAAAAGCAGGTAACAGGCTTTCATCTCTCTTAGCTATTGCTGTATTCACCACATGGGGAATACCTGTTGTGTATAGCAGACAAGGGAGGAGAAGTAAAGGGAATAGGGCAGAATTAGAAGTGGTTTGAAGGGTAAGGTTATGAGGCAATTTTTAATTTTTTTTTTTTTTTACAAATTTCAGTCTTAATGTGTGGTCTGAGAGTGGGTCTTACCATGCAACATGCAGATAAAGTATCATAGTCCTTAATACAAACATATCATATGCATGTCTACTGAAGGGTGGGTATGGAAGAAGAAAATATATGGAAATGAGAAGAGGAAAAAGGGCTGAGTATAAACAAATAAATGAAAAAAAAAGGAGATTAAGAGAATTTCTTACTTACGATGCTGCACTTTCAGTCCTCCACTTTCTACTTGAATTTTTCTGGGGCAAAATTTGCTGCTGAAACCTGTGATCTAAGGCATTTTATCACTGCCAAGTAAATGCAGATTTATTTTTCTTTACATTTGCAAATATCAACATTAAAATGATGCTATCACCCAGCCTGAAAGAATTTCCCATGCCAGGCTGATATTGAGAGATTGAAAGCCATTTAAACATGCTGTTGATAGAAGAGATTTCTGCCAGAATTGAAGGTGACCAATCCGTTTTTGGTAGGTGGTGGCAGGTGGACCTGACATCTTTCCTGAAGAACAACCAGTTCCTTCCTTGTATAAAGCAGAAGAGTGCCTGCCTTAGAAGCTATAGGTGGCTGGAAACTGGAGAGGTGTGTTTATCTATGGCTGCAAAATCCTTTTGGCCATTGCAAGGGCATCCCATGGATTACACAGTTCCTTGTTCTAGATATCTGGATGACTGTGAGTACCTAGAGTCTTTCACGATTTGTCACCAACTTGGAATTTGCATGGGATGGGATAGGAAGAATTATATGTCAGCACTCTGACAGCTGTTTAATGGCCTGGGGAAATAGAAATGTTGGGTACAGTCCAGTTTCCGAAGGGTCATATGTCAGCCCTGTAGATCCTGCCATCACAAATGATACTATTTGCACCCTTTTTGGCAGCCTCAGCAGAATGGCCAGGGACGGGGGAAACCTTGAAGGTTAAAGTTGAGGTGTGCTGGCAGGATAGTGTGGCAGAAGGTTAGAATTGCTTCCTTTGCTGTAGGTATTTCTGTAGAAAGGAGTGCTCAGGCTCCTGTGTTGCTGCTTTGGGAGTGTCACCTTTGCTGGACTATGAGGTGTAGGCAGGTGGCTTCGTTGCTGTCTTCTGTATCTGCTTTCTGGGGAGTGAAATAGGTAAAATACCTGGAGCAAAGTCAGTGTAATGCTTAGGTGTCCAGACACAGGTAGGACAATTTGTTTTTATCTTGGGGGGCAGTGGAGTGGTGGGCCCCAGCTATAGGTGTAAGGCAGAGGTTTGCTTTACAACCCTTTAAATGCTCGGGGTAGTTTGTTCAAGGTGTGCAGTGGTAAAAGGGGGAGACTCCCCACAGGCTCCATAACTCCTTTCCACCATGTCCTTAACTTTGGAAGGATTCCTTCTCCTGCAGAGAGCAGAGCAATGCAGTTTTAGTGCAGCTACACACTTAACCTGCACAGGGAGCTTCCAGGACTTGTGAGCAGGTGAGAAGAGGCAATAAGGACCACTAATTACATTTAAAACGTTCTGATAACTGGGTGGAGCATATGATGCATATGGTGTGTTTAAACCTTTGATCCAGGTGTTTCTACTATAGAGAACTGCAGAGCTGGAAGGTTGGGAAGTCGTTGGTTTTGGCAATTTTATAAGAGGAAAGGTGATGGATGACAAAAATTTGGGAGTATTTGTTGCATGCAGAATGTGATTGTTTTCAAAATGCAAATAGAGGCTTTCAAATGGGCAGCGTGTGAAAGATACTTGTTTTCTGCTTTTATTTGCATGAAACTCATGGGAAGAGACCATACTCCTTTGTCTTTTCATTGGGATGGTATTTATTTTCCCAAATGATGCCATGGGTGCAATAATTATCTGGGAATGCCTATACTGTGAGATGCTTGGATTTTAATAATAATTAATTGGATTCATGTATAGCTTTATTCTAGAAGTCTGTAGGCTTCAAATCGGTAGCACTTATGTGCTATTTTGTACACATAGCTGTAGTCATACACATAAATTATAAGATTTGGTTTTGTTTGGTGGGGGTTGGTTGGTGGGAGCTGTGGGGCTGCAAGGGGACAGATATTCTTCCAGGGAACAGGAAAGTCTCTGTTCAACTCTTCCTTTCTTTGTGTCTGAAGTTTTCAGGTTGTTGTTTACAAATTGTTTCTGCTGAAAGGAGCCATTACTTTAAAAAGTGTAAATGTTCTGCTTCTGTGTTTTCAGAATAAAATATTACAGAAATGTTGAAACATCTTGACATTTTTGAAACTCAGTGATGAGTTGGTCTAAATTTAGAATGATGAACAAACAGCCTCTCCTTCCTGCTATCTATTCCCATTTCCACCAAAACTCCCCTAAAAAAAAATCCAGCAATCTTTCAGTATGGTTAAATAACCCAAAGAGAGATCTTTTGGAGGTGTTGGAGATATTTTTCACTTTAGAAAGCCATTAAACAAGTGATACTTTTTAATAACGTTTTGAGTCAATGCAAATGGCATTTCCTTGATTTCTCAGTTAAGACTTGGCTATTTGCCCAGCTGTGGCCATTGTCAGGTGGAAGTGAAATATTTCAGTAAAAGTTTTTACAAGATTCAAAATTTGAGTCCTGTGCAAATCTGCTACTGTGAGTGGCATCATTAAACATGAGCAAGTTTTGTACTTTTAGGCAGATGGGGGCAAGAGTTTGTAGACTTGGGAGAGGGGCTTAAATGGGACTATTTACAAAAGACGTCAAATTTGCCACTTCATGTCAGTTCATTGCCTACCTTTAGAGACATGTAAAAGGTTAGGCCTCAAATAGTTTGTTTTCCTATTTGTTGGCTGGAATAAAAGTGCCACACTGAAATAACTGTGGGCCCTAAAGTAAATACCTGAAGCTCCTATGCAAACCGCTCTTAACATGACTTGTTTTGAACTTCGAAGCTCTAATAATATTTTTAATCATCAAAAATATAATCCACTTCCTTTTCATTTTAAGATTAGGTACTTATGAGCAACGCAACAGTAATAAACCTCTATGTGCAGCAAATATTAGCCAACAAAACACTCAGCTTTAGAATAGCTCCACAATAAAAAGCCAGTTCATCTGAAAAGTGTCATCTCAGTGATGAAGTGCAAACACTTACGAAGGAGGCAAATATATTGTTGGTTTTGGCCATAGTATGGCTATTAATAGTAGTATACCTTTTAAAATATTTGTAATATGTTTCGGTGCTTGAGGGGGTACAGGGAAAGCCCACTGAAACACTGTCCTTCAGTGACTTCTCATTTTGCAGTCATCTCTCTCCTCCTTTAATGATTGCCCAGCTCTTTAAATGCTCTGTCATGGTGCTCTATTACTTTTTCCTCTATCGTGTTAGTTCCAGTGACACTCATGACCTGCCACAGGGCTCCGAATCCAGTGCACTTAACCTGAGTCCCCTCAGTGTCACACAGTGTGCACAGGGCAGTTTGATGGACTTGCTGCCATGAAACAAAATCTACCCACACCCAGACTGCAAATATGGAACAGAGTGCTCATGCCTCAAAATAATGGCCATAATTATTTGTATTGGAAATTTCCCACACCATACAATTCTCTTCCTCACCGTAATAAACATCTTGAACCTCAGTTTGGGGCTTTTTTTTATCATGTCAACAGTTTTGAACCATAAAAGTGAGGACACGCCAAAATGTTTCTTACACAGCAGAAGATTCTAATGTTCCCATTTAATGTGACATTTGGGCTCTAAATGCTGAGCTTGTGGTGGTTTGCCTCACGTAAAGAATTTTTTTCACTAAATGGGGACCAGAGGAGAAGGCTGTGCTGTATGTCACTGACAAAATGCTGTCAGATGCCTCCTGGCTCTTGGTGTAAGTTGATATCAAAACAGTAAATATTCCAGTGAGATGGAGACATGAGCACAGAGAAAAGAATGAGAGGGGTGGGAGTGAAGGTCCTCCAGGTTTGGAGCAGGCTTTTTTCTTTGACAGGGAATACAGGCAGTGCCTGATAGCAAAAATTTTGACAGAAGCAGTAGAAAGGTGTCCTGTTTGTGGTGCAGCCAGTAGCTGTGGGGGAGGACTACATCCAGGTTGTTATACCTTCACCTCCTTCCCTGCCAGCGTGTTCTACCATGGAGTTGACTGAAATGGCTATTCAGAGTGAATTCAGCAGCAGCTGCCAAGACCTCCAGTCTTGGGGAGCCCAGAATCATGGCTGTGGTAAGGCAGGGCCAGTTCACCAGCTGGGCTGGTGGCTAGATGCCATCTCCTGGGTGCTGCTGAGAGAGCCACAGTCGTATTCCTTGCAGGTAACTCATTATGGCTGCTCTACTTTGTGCCCTCTGGGGTGCTGGTGGATTCTGGCAGAATCATCTCAGGACTTGGAATCCCTTTTTTAAGAAAATAAATTTTGTAAGGATCGTTCTAACATGAACAAAAGCAAGGGGAAATGCTGGTGATGGGCGAAATAGCTGGTCCCAGGTCAAGATGTGCTTGTGCTGGTCTTCCAGGAAAAGTTTATGGATGGATCCAGGGGAGCCCCTTGTGCTGATTCATGACTCAGGGAGGATGTCTGTGGAGGAAAGGGCAAGGGAGGGAGGCTGTAGTTCTGAAGCGGTTCCAGCTTGCCGGTATTTTCAGCTCTTGCTGACGAGGCTGTGATCTCTGTTGGAGCCACGTGTGGGTCGCTCTCCTCCCTCTTGCCTGCACAACAGGAAAATTACTGCTGCAGTGTCCTGGGGATGGATAGCCATGGCAGTGGGAGCAGCTGCCAGGCCTGCTGCGGAGGCTTCCTGCGGGAGGAGCTGGGGTGTCACTCCATGCCACTGCCAACAGATTGATGGTGAGGACTAACCTTGGCTCAGGAAAAGATGCTGTTTTCCTTTCTGAGTTTTCTTTTTTTAACCTGGCTGCAGTGGGACTGGGCTGACCGACATCCCGAGGGCCGTGCCGGCTGCCTGGCCACGGTGCGTTTCATGAGGGCCCATCCAAACCAGGCTGTGCATGGGTTTACTGGGTGTGCTGGTGGCCGGGCACACGAGCCCGTGGTAGAGATGGCTCACTTTGTTTCCAGGCTAAATTATAGCCACGTTACAGACCATGCACTTCTTACTGAAATCAAGTCCAGTTTGAGTCTTTAAGCTGGAACAGAATAAATAGCCCACATCTTTGGGGAGTGTGGGCCAGCGAATGGCTTAAAAACCAAAGCAATAAAAAACTACAACCCAAAACACAGCCAAAGAGTTCTAAACCAACTCTGCTTTGTGTCCAGAGACTGAAAGATAATTTGAAGTGACTTGCTCAAAATCCCTCCATGGTGTGGGCAGTTAAGCCATCGGGTACTTTGTTTACTTGTCTATAGAACACATTTCTGTTGCGCCCTGGCAGCATGTGCTGCTGGTTGTTTAAACATGCCTGGGAGGAGAGCCAGTGTGAAAACCCTCTTTGAATCAATAAATGTAGTTGTAAAATTGAACAAACTCTCCAGACAGGAACAGTTCAGGATCTTCAGGATCAAGATGTGATTTGGGTTTTTTTGGTTTTTTTCTGTGGATCTATTTGTTTGGGATGGGGTGTTTTTTGGCGGACTGGGGACCTCTTTACCTACCATGGTGATCAGGAAAATGTACCTAACCATAGATGCCAACAAACTGAGGGAAAATCCAGACTGAAGAACACATTTAGTGTCTTGGACCTGTTTTCTTTAGATTTCAGTGCTGTTTGACAAATTGGTTAACAGAAGTATTACTACATTATCACTTTTTTTTTAAGTGCTTTTCAAATTCTTAACATAAATTTTCAAAGCTTCTGGGGAAAGATTAAATTAAAGATTATATTTTGGTAAAAGCAGTTTGGACTCTTTGAAAATAAACTATTTTAAACTATTTTAATTTTTAGAACATCCTGGAGTAAATTAATCTGGTACCATTTTTACTGAAATTATTTTATTGAGTACTTTACTGTTTATCTATTTATTTATATACAGTCTCTACACATTGATAACAATTCTAATGTAAACTACTAATGTGTGGTGAAGTTTCTTCCAAAAATTTCCCAACATTTTTCAGGATGAAACTTCAAACCACTGATACATGGGTAACTTCATGTTTTACAATTCTAAATTAGCGGCATTGTGAAAAGGATTTTGCATCTGCGAAGCCTTACACAGTGAAAAGGGTCACTCGTTAAACAAATCTGAAATTTTTTCTTTGTGGGTTTGGGTTTTTTTGGTTTTGGTTGTTTTTTTTTTTTTTATTCCTCTTTAGAATCTGTTTTGATTTTTGCACTTGCTGTGGTACTTTCAGGTAACTGTGTTTGAAGCATTAAGGTTTATTAATGTTGTATCCACATTTTTCCATACTGAGCTTTGGATGTAAAAATAATAAGAATGCAAAGTAGAGGAAAATCAGGAGTAGTGTGAAGTCTCTGCAAACAAACTGCTATGTATGACACAGTGCTAGCCAAGTCCAAAAACCAGTGCAAGACAGAGCTGGATCACAAGGTTTTGGAGCTGCAAAATTCCTTCCAATTTTCTCCTACTGCACTCACAGGAAGGGGTTGGGTGTTGCATGTTGTCCCACCCACATGGGTAGAGCACAGGCCAGGTCTTTATGTGCAACATGAAGAAATAGCACCCTGGGAAATGAAACAAGGAACAAGTGAAGAAAAGTCTTACCTATATTGCTGGTAGTGAACGGTCATCAAAATGCAAAATCCAGCCAGGCAGCTTGATTTCCCCACAGCCAAGCATTCCCCTTTGCATTTTGCATAAATAAAGAAAAAATGTAAATTCCCTGCCCATAAAGAGCACCTTATTCTAAGAATGAGAACACCTTGGTCATCTGACAGTTGGAGCTGGAAGGTGTCCAACCCAATTGGTGCCTCTCCTGTGGAGTGTGGCACTGCTACAGCACAGCGTGTTTTGGAAATAGCTCTTGATGAACAGTGTTTGGTGGAGTGGAAGCAAAAATAATTAGAAAATATTTTAAAGGTCCCTCTGAATATAATCTACGGGCAATGATTTTAAACAACCTGTCAGCTTCAACCATCTCAGAGATGACTCAGACAAGGGTAAGTTCAAGGGTAGCGATATCATTGCAGCACCTGGTTCTGCTGTTAGAAAGAGGAGGACCTTGCTCTGTCTTTAAAGAAGCATGTGCTTTTTCCTGGGAGTTGTATCTTGTCTCTTCAGCTTGTTTTAAATGAGCACAAAGAGGCATTTAGCATGAGATCCTCAGGTGATGAAAATAAAATCATGTCTGTACTGATTCATCTTAGCTACACACGTACCCCAGCCCATGGTTTGGGCTTTGCTGAACCACTGTCATGACGCTGGTGGCATTTCTGTGCACACAGGTTTAGGCACTTGTGGACAACTCTATATGTGTGTCTATATATAGCTCTGAAATCTAAAGCCATATTTTGGAAAAAGTAAAAGTTTTATCCTAAAGCAATCATAGAGAGTGATCAAAGCCAGTCTGTGTATTCTGGAAGAAGGAAGGGAAGCCAAGGAAACATCCATACTCATGAGGGTCCTCAGCCATAAGATTTGGATATAACTCTATCGTTCTGCAGCCTGACTGCTTCTAGGAGCAACTGATGACTCTTATGTAGCTTGAGTGTAGAAGGCTCTTACTATAACTTGAAGTGCTGTGAAGCCTCATACTATACATCAGAAGTATGCTTTCCTCTCTCACTGTTTATATAGGCTGAGTAGCTTTGGTTGATCCTGATTTAGTTAGTGTTGGCTTTTTCTGCTTCATTCCCCTTCTAAAAGATTCTGTGGGTGCCACTGTTAACAAAGTGGTTGTGAGGGCCTGTGTGAGTGGGTGCTGCACACTGGTGCTATACAGATGCCTTTCAACACAAGTGTGAGAGTGCACAAGGGGAGATGCTGCTGTCATGGAACACTGACAGGAGAAACGATGAGGCTGCTTGGGGAAACAGCTGCCAGAGATACTGTGGTTGTATCACTGATGCCCAGTATGAGATCTTGGGAGATGCTGAGCTCTATAGGCTTTCTGCCTTGTGTGCAATTTCCATGTTCACTTGGTTTTATTTACACATCCCATTTCACGGTGGCTGCCACATAATAAAGGTTTACTCTCCTGTGCTATTTCTCGGTATTTGAAGTAATTTGATGCCTGCTCATATTTTTATTTATTCCACTGATTACTGCTTTTCAGAGATGTGTGGACTGGAGCATCTGCCTAAACCCACCAAGTTATACTTGATCCTGTGGGAATCCTGGTTTATTTTGTATGAGATTGCATAAGCTTGGTGTATGGATTGTGTATTGTTTGGTCTACAGAACAAACATTGTGCAATTATGGAAATAGATTCCTTAATTCCTTTTCTCCTTGCAAGACTCTAATATTGTGGCAGTTCTTCCTCTCTCTCATGCAATAACTCTGTAGTCTCTAACTACTACCTGGTCAGAGAGGACTTTAAACACAGAAATCTGCTCTTCAAACAAGCTTTTAGCAGCCTGGAGCATAAGATCACTTTCAAATAGGCAGTGGTGGTGATCATTTACATGGTTGTAATATCTGCTTTTTATGCCTATACTCTGAGGGAACTGCTTTCGCTATGCTCGTCTGCCCGGCGTGCCTAGGCTGCGCCGGTCGAAGGTAACCTCGCTGGGGACTTCCACTGATCCCCAGAACCCTATGGCAGCCACAGCGAGCAGAGCCGAGAGCAGCGTAACGAGCAGGTGGCGATTGCGTAGAGAAGCCGAAGCAGGGAGGACTCAGTAGCTCTATATACCAAACTAAGATTTATTTGGCTGATGGGGAGAGACTAACTGAGTCAGGCCACCAGGAGTTTCACAGAGGAGGATCGAACCTCCCATGCTCTGCTCCAAGTGACCCCCAGAAAAAAGGTAACAGGGGGTTTCATACTCCCAGGGTCCCAGGGGTGGAGGCACGAACATGACCAATTGGGAAAGCCCAAGGGTGTGGTCCCGGGGTGAGGGACAGGTTACACAGCAAACGGGAAACAGGGGAGGGGGAATACACCTGTGAAGGCCAATGCACAGCCAAATGACAGAGACCTTTCCAGAACTTGGGGCAGGGGTGAAAGGAGAATGGCAGGGGAGAGAGAGATCCTCTCGCTCGACCAGGGGAGGGGACAGATAATTGACAGGGAGAGTATACAGGGTATTAACAGGGGTACATAGAACAAACCAAAATACAATTAACTAATAAAAACCGCTGCATCAAACTGCCAGCTGGTGATTCTGTAAATGGTCCCAAATACACTTTAGATGCTCCTGTTATGAGTATCTGGCTTAAAATTAGATGTCTTCACACAGTGATCTATGACTTGTATGCCCTGCCATATTTTTACCTTCATAGACAAGTATCAGAAGTTGTGTCTAAAGGTTTCCAAGAGGGTTTAGTCACTGGAGTGCTTGAATGGAGCCCTGCTAACATTTGTTCTGCTTTTTTTTTTTTTCCAAGGCAGAAGACGTTACCTTCAGCCAAGCAAGCCTCTGGTTTATTCTCTTCCACCTGTTTCATTCCCATTTAAAGTAACTAACTACCTCAATAACTCTGGCAAAGCAGCCTGAGGGGAGCTAAGTTACTGACAAAATGCCTCCTGAGGTTCCTCTCCATTTCTGGATCCTGCACATACAAACACAAAGAATCTGTTAGAATATGTGCAGGTTTGTGACTGACTCTTCTCTGGTAATATCCAGGTTAACTTCCATGCTCTCATCTCACTCTCAAGAAAATCAGAGACTCATTTCTCACCCTCACTGCAATCTTCTGCTTGTCCGGTTCTTCCTCTGCCTGTTTAGGCTGTAAGCATTTGAGGCACAGTTTGTCCACGTGATATGTTTGTGTAACACCCTGGTCTGTGGTTACATGTCCACATCTGTGCCCAATCTGCAGAGGATATTGGTCTGTTATAGCTCCCAGCTGCTGGCCTGGCTTCCCACCTCAAGCTGCAGAGAATCCTGCTTTTATTGCTCTGCTGGTCCCTGTTTCAACCCTGGTACTTGCCAAGATGGCATCTGCCATATTTGTACAGAGCTGGACAAAACTGGCCCTGATAACTGCAGGAAATGTTTTGGCAATTAAAATAAGAAGAAAAGCAGAAAGTGAGAGTCCAGCCTGGGAGGCCTGACTTTGCTATAAGTCACTGATGGGAGTGTGCATCATCTGCTCTGCCAAGTGGTAGTTTTCCAGCATCCTTCACTACTCTTTTTCTTCCCCCCTTATCAGCGTTACACTGCACTTATAGGAATTCCCTCCTCTTGCCTCTGATGCTTTCAGACATCGGCTCATCCCCAGCCCCTTCTGATGGGCAGCTCCTTTTATGTTTGCTCTCTGAGCCTTACCATTTCAACAGAGCAGAATGCCGGTGTTGATTTTCTCACTGGGAGTGACTCAGAAAGGGGATTTGTGTGTGGCTGGGTGCCAGGGAAGAAAACACACTGTCAATGTATGTTAGTGCAGTGCCAAGAAAGGGCTTGCAGTAACTTTCCTCTCAAGGCTGCTGCATGCCAGGAGGGGCAGACACATTGAACAGGGGAGAAGAAGAAAAATGGGAACAGCTCATGCTAAAAACTGACCTGGCAAACCTGAATAACTACCTGCCCTGCTTCTGGCACTTGGAAAGTGCTTCTCTAGAAAACAAATAAAGGTCTTTAGTGTTGTGTGATGATTGTTCATGTCCCTCCCAGTAAATGCTGTGCCTGCAGATTTCATAAAAAATACCTTTATTATCTTGTACATGAACACTTGTGTAGAGTCCTGGAATTGCTTTACGTGGAAGATAGGTTAAATTACCTAGATGAGAAGAAGATAGTTTATGGTGGCAAAAGGCTGTTTCTCTGAGTCCAGTTCTGTCACACAGCCTTTGGGACTTCTGACTGGGTGGATGGGAATATGAGGAAGGGAATGAAGGCTGAAAGCAAAGTGATCTGCAGGACAACAAAAGCATAGGAATTTTGCCTGGTATTTGTGACAGATTTTTATCTTCCCTGTGTTCCACATTCAGAATCCACTGCAGGGATGTTAATTACATTCTAGTGTTGTGTTATGTGGTGTAGTTTCTTACTGGGAGACATGTATTTAAAGAGCAAGGTTCATCTTGGAACCACCTGTTACCATTACATGGACACCTGGTCTGACCTGCTGGAGGACTTGAGATCAGTGAATTATGGGAAACATATCTGAGTTTAATACTGAGCTTTCTTTGGGGTTAGTCCATTCAAATTCAGGTCTCAGGTGTTTGGCACTCAGGGCCAAGTTCAGGTACTCTAGTAAACACTGTTTAGTGCCTTTCCTTCTCAGGCAAGGGTGTGTTCTGCATGTGTGACTTGGCCAAGCCTCTCACCTGCACATAATACACAGCAGGGACATCTCTGACAGCCCCAAGTGAACAGTCATCAGGAAAAGGACATGTTTCTGGAATAGGATTAACTTGTATTTCCAAAGGTATAATTTGTGGTGTTTACAGATGTGAGAAAGACAAGGCCAGGGAAGAGAAGGTGATATTTTTCACTGAGCCCTGCTGGGAGAGAGACAGGGAGAAAAATGGAGCTGTTCATAAGTGCCTTATGGCTCACAGGCAGCAGAAGTGAGGCTCTATGCTCAAACTTAGGTTTTTTCCTCACCTGTACCATGGTGACATATAACCTTGAACCAGTTGATGAACCTGAGCTTGCACATGTTGAGAAAACCATATTCTAACATTTGCCAGCTTCAAGAATGACGAAGCTGAATTATGTTTACAAAATTCTTAAAAATCCTCAGGAGGGAAATTGCCATGAACATTCCTAAACAGAGAGTACTTTGGTATGGGAGTGTATGTGAAATGGGTTTGCTTAGACTTAAAGCAAACAGAATGACAGGTAGTCTGTTTTATCCAGCAAATAGAGGAGTGGAAAAAGTAAGCAATTTTAGTACCAATGGATCTTAGTGGTGTAGACTGTGAGCTACCAATGGTGTCCATGTAGGTGACTGAGCTGAAGAGAGGGGTGATTTCACTTGACTACAAAGTGCTCAGAACCTTTCTGCAAGAGTGGTAGAGATGGGGTGTGTGCCTGCTTGGAGATGTCCTCCGTGGGAGACAAGGGATGCTCCACACGAAGCCAGCAGGCTGGGGACAGGA
Organism: Picathartes gymnocephalus; assembly: GCA_013390045.1. NCBI lineage: Eukaryota > Metazoa > Chordata > Aves > Passeriformes > Picathartidae > Picathartes > Picathartes gymnocephalus. Next base: position 325,881 of record WEKY01032050.1, on the reverse strand, counting down.
GTGGGACTGACAGGACCAAAGGAGCCATGCATGAGCACTGCAGATTCTTATAGATCAAGAGAAGCATAATAATTGCAAATAGCAGATTCTCAGTTGCTTCACACAGCTGTGAATACTTGTCTCTGAAACCAGCCATGAGATTAAAGTGTGTGAGAAACAACGGTTTTCCAAAACTGTTCTCCAGCTCATACGGAGAGGAAATGCACAGTGTGTTTTAGAAACTGGCTGAAGGAAATGTTCTTAACTTTTTCCTGCCTTTTCCCCTAGTGGTTTCTTTCCTTAACATCCCAGTCTTTTAAGAAAAACTCATGTTCTAACATAAAAAAAATATAGTTGCTCTCTATTTTTAGAAATTACATAAACAAGTCTAATAACCAGGGAGTTATGGTGATCAGGAAGCTCAAATTGGCTTTGGATATCAAGCAGAAATAGATGTAGACTTAACCAATGAAAGATCCCATAAAGTGTGTTTCTTTTCCTTTTTTCTCTTTTCCTGGAACTATTACAACTTCAGAAGTTTGGGATCATGTATAAATGAACCTGGCCAGCAGACTTGGCCAGAGGTTTGGAAAGATCATTTCTTGCACTTTTTTTTAAAGAATGACCAAAATTAAGAATTTGAAGTTTTACCAATATCTGTAAAACATTAATGGGTGAAATTTTTTATTATTTTGAAGTTTCCCAAATACAAAGCCAGGGTTCAGTAGTCATTGGCAAAACAAGTTCCACTCTGAGGAGAAAAAAAGAAAGTATTAAAAAAAGAATCCTTGAGGGATAAACAATTGGAACAAGAGTAGTCAGATGATAAAAATGAGGCAAAAAGCAATATGTGAGCTGGCTTTTGCTAACGAGTTTCCTAATTGCTGGCTTCTTGGTCTGTCTGAACTCAAGGAGCTTCAATTCTCGAGGCATTTAAAGCCAGACTGCCAAAGCATTGGAGAGCAGATAAATACTGTGCAGGGTTTAGAGGGAGAATAAATGTTGCAGGAGCCCAGAGAGGTTCCTCCACTTTTTAAGTTGGCATCAAGAGACCTGCTCCTTGATACAGCTTTTCTTAATCTCAGCAAAAGGCTGGGAAGAGTGGGATGCTCACCAGCCAGGAGGCCTTTTGTCTTACCTGGTAAAAGAAAGGCCTTTTGAGTGCATTAAACTCTTGGCTTGCAGGAATATAGATTCTAGCTCGACAGGGGTACTGGTCTTTAGGAGCTAGTAAAGCATGCACTACATTAAAAGGCTCCTGTGTGGGCAGCCACAGATAAAATGTGACGGAAGATACCAACCAGCAGTGAACCCTAAAGCACCAGCAGGGCTGGGCTGCAGCAGGACCCAGGCTGTGCTATGCCAAGTATATGTGCAGACACTGGAAAGTTGGAATCAAGCCCTGGCCCCAAACTAGGAAGCCCAGGGGTGAATTCTGCTTTCCCACATCCTGTAATATGCTCTTGGCCACAAAATTACTGGCTGAAATAGGAACAGAAGACAGTCAGTGCTCTGCCTATTGTCCCCTTAGCTGGTTTATTTTGTTGGAGTTGGAGTTTTGTTGGCATTTATTTTGTTGGGGGGGGGGCGTCGTGGGGTTTTTTTGTTTGGTTTTTTTTGGTTTGGTTTGGGTTGGTTTTGGTTTTTTTTTTTTTGGTTGTTGTTGTTTTTGCAGGTCTAACTTGAGATGTTTCCACAATATTTGGTATATGAGGTTTTATTAGTGGGATTTTTGGGTAAGCACCTGCTTTTCAGGTTTTTAAGATGCCTTGGAGGCTCCTAGGTGGATCTGTGGTGCAAGGATTTAAAGTATATGTGACAACAGGGACCTGTGTACTTAGAGTGGTTGATGGCTCCAAGCACACTCTGAGTCCTGAGTGACACTGAGGTACAGCTCAACTGACCCCTAGATGAGGAGGAGACTATTTATACATATGCAGTGGAAAAGAATAGATTGTACTGTATGTAACAGCTCTGCAAAATATTTGAGATATAAATATAGACATTCCATTGGGTCCTTCTTCCAAAATGACAGCTCCCTGATGAAAGCTGTGTTCATGTCAGGGTCTGCAGATCAAAGTCATATATGGAAAGGTTAGATCAAGGTTGCATTTGGAGAGAAAGTTCCCTATGTGGACACTTTCAATGAGGCTAAATCAGGTAGGGGCTCCTTCTGTTTAGTTAGTGTTCAGAAACACCTGGAGAGGAGTATGTTGTGTATGTTCAATGGATTGAGACAAAAGGATAACACCAAAAGCATCTCTCTCCTTCTTGAGCGGGCCTGGCCTGGCTGAAAGGGTCCATTGGTAATGGAAATGTCTTCACTTAAATGTCACTTGGTGTTTCTACATCTCTGGCCAGCTGATACATGTTCCCTCAAATGCAGACACAGCCTTGAGTGATGGACCAACTTCTTTAAAGATGCTCTGCTGGTAGGTAGGAAAGGCAATTGGTGCTCTTAAATTGGCCTTTTGTTGCAAAGGCCTCTTCAAGTGAGGATTAGCTTCTGATTCATCTTTTTTGCTTCCAATATTCACTACAGTGTTTGTGCAAGAAACTTGTACAACATGGAATCAGCTCTGCCAAAAACCCTTCAATGAATGGCACTTCCTAGGTTTTTACTCTTTTTAAAAGCCAAATCCACTTTTGACTTTTTTTTTTTTTTTCCCCATGGAATTCCACCTTTCTCGGTAAGATTTTTAGCTGAGAACGGGAGTGATGAGTGGGCAGCAGTACCCAGTAGCCCTGGCTTCAGAACCAGTGTCTTGCTGGGCTATGGATTCCCTCTAGAGGGCATTGGTCACAAGCACACCCACCTCCACACACGTGTCCATGGACACAGAGAGCCAGGCGTGGCCTTCCAGATTCTGAAGTGGCTGGCAGGAAGTGGAAAAGAGAGTTTTGTAGCTTATATATTTTGAAAGGTGCCAGGCAAGCTGAATTTCAGCTGTTAACAGGTATAATATTGGTAAAGTGTAAGGCTTTGGGACCTCTCAGCCCTTCTCCAAAAAGAAATTGCAAACCCAATGAGGCACATCAGGTGATGTGGCTGTTAGAGTAGAAGCCCAGCTTTTCAAGCACCTGTGTTTTACTCCTGCAGTGTGTGTGCAACATGAGTTAGACAGATGTCATCTGTGTGCTCTTCTTTATGCTGAGCAGAACAAGGAGTCCCAGGGTGACCAGCACAGAACTGCTGAGCCCTGCTACAAATTTGAAGCGTCTCTTCAAAGTGTCCTTCATATCTAGTTATAAGGAGATTATGGGTTCCTCATGAACTCTGGTCCTAAATTGCTGAAGAGGTTTTGAAGACCTTGGTATGTACTTGATCTGAGATTAATGAAACTGAATAGGTGCACCTTCCTATTAATAGTAGGATCCTTGGCCTCTGTTCTTGCTAGAGAGTAGGACCATGGGGTATTTATACAACACCATCATAAGCAGTATTTTAAACCCCATAAAAGTCACTAAGCATCCTTGCTTCACTGAGTACTTTAGTGAGAGTGTGCTTCAATCAGTCCCCAGGTCAGAACACACCTGAATTTTCAAATGCTCTAACTGCAGCTTTTAGTTTATTGAATTTCTGAACCCACCTTCCCTCTTCATCTAACCAATGAAGCACAGGAGTGTAGTACAGGAAGTCCTAAACGAGACAGGCCAGAGACCAGAAGATGAGTATCCCCTCTCCAAAGCACAAATTTTTAAGGTGGACATAAGGAATCCTGTAGATGACAGTAGTACAGCCAGGCTAAAGGTGGGATTTTCTTTCCAAATCAAATTGTTATTCATAGGGTCTAAAGTACCCAAAGTTACAACCTCACTAACTTTTTCCAACATCTATTGGGTATTTCTGAATTATTATCCGTGTGTCTAATTCTTGATTTTGGAGAAAAGGAAGATCATTTTATTTTTGACTGCAGATGTGGTATAAGTAGACTTTGATTGTTCTTGCTTCCCCTATGGATATGCGACACTGCCAGCTTTCCCTGTGCTATTGTCTAGTCTGTATAGCACTCCCATGTCCCCTGGGATTTGTCTTCACCTTGAACTATGCTGACCTTTCCTTCATGTCTTTGTGTGTCAGAATGTCTCACATTTTTGTTGCCTATTTCTAGACTCTTTCCAGGTTTGCCACGGGGTTGAAACATGATGTTTTGGGCAGGATAAGCTGTTGCTAAGAATAGAAGCTTCCCTATTTAATACAGTGATGAATTGAACTTGACTGCTGGGCAGCAAAGAACCAAGCAAAGAGAGATGCCAGCAGTTGCAGTAGTTCTTACCAGCTCTAATTACGGGTATCAGTTTATGTTCAGATGAATCAATTTATCCTCCAGGCCAAATCTATTCTTTGCATAATCCAGATGAAGGTAATAAAGTTGTGCCTTGGATGAATCTCACACCTTAATCCAGACTGCTCTGCAGTTGGCAAGGTCTGTCTATTTGTCTTGCACATTGGCCTTGTCTCTGTCAAAACACGTGGCTGGATCCTGCTCTTTTTTTAATAGAGGAGGGTAGAAAAGGCTTAGGTCACCAGTGAGGGTGTATATTATGGACACCTGAGAATTCTGGAGAGATTTGGTGGAAAGGGATGGATTGCTGTTCCATGTGTTATCTCACATGGGAAAAACAGGGTGGGAGTGCACCTGTTAGTGCTACTTGGGATGTGAAAGGGAGGAAGGAATGTGCAATTATGTGGTGGTTTGGGGCAATTGAGATATTTAATGGTGGCTGATAACAGCAACTGCATTTTCCTAGCAGATAAGTTAGTTCCAGATTGTTGGCTGAGTGTGCAAAGACGGTGTCTAGTCTTTCAATTCTCTAAATGTCTCTTGACTTCTCTCCAAGTTTTATTCCATCTGTCAAGTATGTATTTTGAAGGAGCCATCCCATCCAGAGGAAAAGTAGCTCTGCAACCTGCTGAAGTCCTGGTAGAACTTGCAAGGATATTTCTTTCTCACTTCTGACCTCACAGTCCTTCCACAGGGGTGGGCCAGGAAAGCATTTGACCTCCATTCTCCTGCTAACAATGGCTATGCTCTGTTAATTCTGTCTTGAGTGACAGCCATTACCTAAAGAGAACATTTTTGTGATTAAGGCCAGCCTAATCTAGATGAAGTTTGCTGCTTTAAAATATGGATATTTTAAATTGTGGATCCCTCACATGGTATAAGTTGACATGGTAGTATCCAAGTCACACTGCAGATCTAGTCCATCAGTTTTAAGTGGTTGCCCCTTGTATTCATCTCAATTTACAAGACATCCGTGAATTTTACTCTTGACTTTCAGAAGCTGGTTTTGGTTTCACAGAATGGTTAGTATGGAAGGGATCACGGTGCATCATCTGGACCCACCTCCCTGCTCAAGCAGTGCCATCGCAGAGCACATGGCACAGGATTGTGTCCAGACAGTTCTGGAATATCTCCAGTGAGGGAGACTCCACAACCCCTCTGGGCAATCTGTTCCAGAGCATGGTAATCCCACAGTAAAGAAGCTCCGTCTCATGTTCAGGTGGGACTTCCTGTCCATCAGTTTCTCTCTCTTGTCCTGTTGCTTGGCACTATGGAGCCCAGCCTGGTCCGTCCTCTTGACACCCTCCAGGCAGACACTGACAGACATTTGGGAGGTCCCCTCTGTTCTCTCTTCTTCAGGCTGAACAGGCCCTGCTCTCTCAGCCTTTCCTTATGAGAGAGTTGCTCTTATCCCCTCATCATCTTTGTCATCTTCCATTTGACTCACTCCAGGAGTTCCATGTCGGTGTTGTCCTGAGGAGCCCAGAACTGGACACTCCTGTTATGGCCTCACCAGGACTGAGTAAAGGGGCAGGGTCACCTATCTTGACAGTGCTCTTCAAGCACTGATGCATCCCAGGATCCCATTGGCCTTCTTGACCCCCAGAGCACTGCTGGCTTATGAATAGCTCTGTGTCCACCAGGACCCCCAAGTCCTTCTCCCCAGAGCTGCTTCCCAGCAGGTCAGTCCCAGCCTGTGCTGGTGCCTGGGGGTTTTCATCCCCAGGTGCAGGGTCTGCATTCGCCTTTGTTAAACTTCAGACAGTTCTCCTCTGCCAATCTCTCCAACCTGTCAAGATCTTTCTGAAGGGCTGCATGGCACAACACCAACATCCTACAATCATAGCAGTTGTTTTTTTGTGGTTTCTCTGTGAACCTACAAAGTTGACACCCTCCCAGGAGCACCTATCAACAGCAGTAAAATCAGAGTGGGAAAGGGTGAGTCCCCTTGCTAAAAACTAGATCATCTTTCCCACACTTTCACGCTTGCTAAACACTGATCTTTTCTATGCTTAGGATTTCATTTCTAGTTGACCTTTTGTAGTAAATATGGCCCAAAATAATTGAAGGTCATTCATTATTTCACGGGGCTTTAGAAGAAACCCTTTCTTAAGGACCAGATCCTATTTTCAGAGACCAGACCATGCTTTCTGTGGACAGGGATGTTGGACAGTGGGGAGACACTTGGCTCCAGAACAGTACCTGGCACCACTGCTGGATACTGAAGTGCATGTCTGCAGGGAAGGGAGGAATGACACTCATAGCTGTGGAGGGTGGGTCTGCCCTCCCTTGCCCACCTTGGGTGATGCAGGATAACTCCTGAAGTGTAGGACAGTAACACTGAGTTCAGATAACTGGAAGAGCACCTGTCCCGTCCCACAAGAGAACCACCTTTGGTGCTGAATCTCCATTTCCCTTTGGAAAAGTTTGCCCCTTCACATTATTGTCTTGGCTTGTGTCTGAATTATTTTTTCTGTTTATACCCAACTTTTGGGGGATAAGAAGGGGGAAAAGGCAGAGTTAATCACCAAACCAGCTTCTACGTCCATCTAGCTGCTTTTTGCTTTTAAGGAAATGAAGTCATATTTATGTGCAGAGGTAATCCAGAAATGTGAGCTCCTGCCAAAACATTTATTTACACAAAGCTTAAGGGAGGTGATATTTGTCTGTGCCCAAAGCTTGGGCAGCTACCTTACATTAGAAGAAAGGTAGCAAACGTTTCAGTGCTGATTCCATGAAGACAAAAGCTCATCACCAGCAAAACCACTATTCCTCGTCACCCTGCTGTGCCTGGGAACACATAGGGTGGTCTGTACTCACCCAGAATTGTTGCTGCAAGTAATGCTATGAATTGTTGTCCAGCTGAGATGGAAAATTATTTAAAAACACCTTTTGAACTGTTTCCCTTCCATTCTGGCTAGTTTTTCCAATATAACTATTTTTGTTTAAAAGGGGAAAAAAAAAAGAGAAATCAAAACAAAGAGAAAGTTCTGTTGCACCGGAAGCATGAGCGGGACTGTTGACTTTCTGCCTGAGTCCTGTGTTTTATAACCATGAGAAATTGTTCCTTTTAACCATTGCTTGCCTTGATGTATGGAAGCAATGAAATAGGAAATGTGTTGCAGTGCCTAAACAGATATTGGACATCTTTCAGAGACTTTTCGTAACTTGCTAGAAATGTTTTGCTTTCTTTGGGTTATATTCTTTTTTTTTTTTTTTTTAATTGGTAAATAACAGAAAAATGGCATCTACACAATTATGGATGTTCTTACCGCTTTTTTTAGTATTTTACCACTGGTACAATCAGGGCCTGAAAAACTGATGTGTTTTAATGGCATCTTTCTTGATCTTTATTAGCTGTTTTATTTGCCAGGTATTTTATTTGTTGAAGTACTTTACAGCTGAACTTAAAAAAGTATTGATGTCCTCCTTGTGTTACCATTGGGAGAGGTAGTTGTAATGTAGCATCAAAGACCTAGGGACTGAGTTTTATGGGGTGCCACAGGCAACTGAAAATCACTAACCAAGAGTATCGTATCACCAGTCCCATCACTTTTAGTGGAATCCAGCATATCCTTTAGAGAAGCTGCTGGAACTAAGCAATTCTTTGAAATGACAAGAAATTTGTGGTGGGCCTTACCTACTGCCTTTGTTCTTAGAAACAACCCTATGGGATCAAGCAGTCAGTAAAGACCCAAGACCTTTACCTGTTCAAGAAAAACAAAACAAGATTTAGCACTGAAGTGAGGGAAAACTGTGACTGAAATTTTCTCTGGACACCAGGACTTGGAAGACAAATTACACAGCAACTCTGAGGCCAAGTAATAAACTATATTCCCTTGCTGACCTCAGCTTCTCGAAGTCATCTCTCAGCATAAACAACTTCAGGAAAAGCCACTTGCCCAATAGGAGTCTGTGCTTACTAAATCAGCATCTGCCCTCGTGCCCATTGCTTCCTTTTTGGTAAATTGAGGAACAAAACACTTTGGAAAAGGCGCTTTGCTGCAAGCTGAAGTTGCCTGGAAAAGGCAATGGGAGTTCATTCCCAGTGCCTGAGATGTGCAAACCACTCTGTACTTCAGAAATGTAGTTCATTAGTTTCCAGCTCTTCCTTGTGTCAGGTTCGTTTTCCTTGATCATCTACATGACTCCATATCTGCAGATTCTGTAAAGGCAAAAACTATCATTTAGAAAGTGGGGTTTGCTTCTCTAAAGGAAGTAAGAGTTGATATCATAACTTTAGTGTCACCCACTGTTTAGTTTGTTGGGCATATAAAGATAGCTGGAAAACACTGAGGTAGCTGTGCAAAAGACGGCATGAAAATGCTATTGCCAAAATATATGCTTTCGTCCTCAGAGAATTTTCTTTATTCTTCCTCTTCATTCACCCTAAAGGCTGAAAACAATAAATGTTTTCAATTCTTTTTTTCAAAGTGTGCAGTGTTTAATTGACTGTTATTCTGATAAAAAAATGTCAACTATGTACTGTAGCACTTCGTGAGAAAAGAATGGCAGGGAATGTTCAGCAGAGTTTTTAGCCCAGAAAAAACTTTAATAAGCAGGAAAAATTTTTTCTCATCAGAATAGGAAGCAAAAGTTGAAATTTCGAGCCATATAGTAGAAAAATATTCTGAAGAGGTTTTCAAATAAGAAACAACATAAAATGCCAACATTGCCTACCAAAATAAAGGTGTCCAATATGTCAAGTAACATTTTTCATTTTGAATTGACATTCTGAAATGAAAAACACTTCCTATTGAGATGCTGGCTTTTTACTCCAAAGAGCTCTCAATTGAAAAATTTAATAAAAATTGATATTCTTCCTTTAGAAAAATTTTAGTTCAGCCTGTCCTTTGCTCTCTGAGGAAACTTGTTTTATTCTGAAATCTTCAACTAATGTTAGGTAGGATGCAGTAAACCACATTTTCAGTTTGCTTTAATGGTTGTGTAAATGGGGTTTTCTTCCTTCCTTACAGCATTCTGGTTTCCTTAGTATTTGGAAATTATCTTCTTTCCACCGCATGTAACAAAGGAGTTTTATTCAGGTGTTCTTGTCAAACTTCTGCTATTTGTCTTTCATTTGTCACAAACTAAATCAAGCTTTATTATAAGCTAAACGTCCATGCTTTGCTGCTCTTAAAACAAGCTGTTAAAAAGTTTTTAAAAAGGATAAAGGGAACAGGATCTCCAGATGATAAATACAAGTAGTGCCTAGTGGAAAAAGTCAAGGGGGGGGCGGAGAGGAAATAGCTGTGAAAACACTTTTTGAACAAATAGCTGTGCTTTAACTTTGTATTGCAAGGTTGCCCGGATACACTGGAAGAACAGGCATCCTTCTATATATATATTAGATAGTTTCATGTTTACTGCTGAAATTTGGAATGTAACTCCAAGCACTATTTACAAATGTTTGGGATGAAGTAGTTCCAGAAAACCAAACAAAGAGAGGAGGGAGGGAAATTAACCCAAACTTGCTGTTTCTGTTTTCATCATCATGTTGCTATGTATAATCTAAAATAGCAGATAGGTAGTAGCTTATGCAACTGAGCTGGAGGAAAAGGGAAAGTTATAGGAGCTGTTGTGGAGCTGGACTAGTGCAAGGAAGGGTCCATGGCAAGTGCACCTGAGGGAGGTTCTCAGAGGAGAGTGGGAGAAAGCATTCAGGTGATGTAAGGGAGAGAAGGATTTGTGTAGGAAGACACCTGGTCTGGGTTTGTGATGGGTTCAGGGAAGTACACACTGCCCTGGACTGGGACTGAGAAGCCTCCTATCTGCTCCTGCTCGGCCATTGCCCCTGCCCCAGCACCAGTGATGTGACGAGTCCTGTTTGTCACATGTCACCTGCTCTTCCTTTGTGCTCCTTGTGGGGATGGGTTCTGTGGGCCATGTTAGAGTTGAGGTATGTGCCTATGATGTGTATTTGTGTAATCCTCTCTCCTTAGGGCTGTGCAGTCTGCTGAAAGAGTTAGGTTTTGAATCAGCAAGTGGGAGGTTTGTTACAGTCTTTAGTTCCTGGGAGGTTTATCTCTGTTTCTGGTTCCAGAGCGTGCTCGTGCTCTGCAGTGTAAAAAGGATGCCCCGATTGATCCAGAAAGCAGATTATACAATGTTTTGAAGGCAGAAGGGAATAGTCCTGCAATTTAGATCTAGGGCACTGTTCTTTACTATTTTTTCTTTTTTTTCTTTCTTTCATTTTCTTTTATAGATGTTTGAATCTCTTTAGTTCTATTCTGCTGTGATTGTATCTAGCCATTGAGTAGGGAGGCATTTCTGAGATGAGAAACTCTTTGATCTTGGCATACTTAATGTTTCATTTAATCTGATTTTATTGAGTGATCTTCCTTGATCTGAAAAGGAACATGGTCTTCCATCTAGCTCTTAAATTCACATTTGAACTGAGATTCTGTGAGAGACACTTAAAAAAAAAAAACCCAGGGTAATGTGGGAGGGTTACAAATGGTTTGTGCTGTAAGTCATAGCCATGAGTGATTTCCCAGTGGACAGAACTGTGAAGCAGAGTAATTCCTCATGTTCTGAAGCCACAGATCCCTACCACCTCACACATAATGAGTTACCATGTGCTTTCTTTCCTGTGATGAAATATTCTAATTCTGCCCAGGATGGGGCAATGATGCATCTTCACTGACTACTTCATTGTGGTTTTTTATGAACCTTTTGGGAAATGCTATTTCAGGAGCCTCTAACAGCCAGACTTTAAAGTTTCTTTGCAAGACAAACTCAGTCAACACATTTCATGATCATATTTTAGTTCTGCCAGTTATTTCTGTGATGCTGGGGCATATCTTGTACCTCTCTGCCTTGAAGAGCTAGCAAGTGCTGTCAAACACATTCAGTGCAGAGACAGCTCATTTCACCTGTCCCCACTTGGCTGTGATACACATTGAGATCTGAACATTATCCTCGTAATGAGGCCTACTTGGTGGCAGGAGAAATTCAGAGTGAATTTGTGCATGGGCCACGAATTTTAGTTGGATTCAGTCCCCTTGTACTTGCTGGAGAGGAGTTTGGTCTAGTTATGAGCACTGCTCATGGCTTAAGGGATTGCTCACTGCCAGCCTGTGGAATAAAACCTATCAAAGGTCTGACACAGACCCTCAGACTGATCTCTGATCATGCAGCTTCCACTGTTGCCTCAAATTCTCTGCCTGTTTAGTGTGTAAAATGAAAGGCCTCATTTTTCAGACTCTCAAAAATGTTTTTCATCAGTCCCGAGGCTAGAAAAAATTGGTAGCCAGTGAAAGTCAAGTATTTGAGATGGTAACCTCTGATAGGAAAGCACATGCTGTAAGAAGTGCCTCTTATCAGTGTTTTTTTCTGTGAGAGCAGAACATCTCTTCTTGGGTTTTATAAGTATGTCTCACCATCCCCCCAGCATATCTGTGCCTGCCCACACTGCAGGCTGCAGCCTTGGGGGGAGATGCTCAGGATGTCTGGTTACAGTGGCAGGGAGTTTGCTGTACCCTCATTTACCCTGCACAGCTTTCTGCAGGACCAAGGACCCTGGAGGGCTCCCAGAGCTCACAAACCAGGCAGCTCTGGACAGCTGGTGCACACAGCATCAGTCAGAGCTGTGCTGTGGTAACCTCTCGGCTGGGCAGTTTTGTTGGCAGACACCCACAAGGCAGGTGAAATTACCCTGACAGAAGTGTGTTTTTAATGGTAGCCCTTATGATGCTTCAGGACCTGGAAAATGTAGGGAGAGGATGGGATGGTTTTAGCAGATCAACACCGAGTGTATCTTTGCTGTCATCAAAGGGACATTAGCAGATGTCATGGAGTGATGTCCTTCTGCTGGGTATGTGTTTTACATCTGGTGTCTTGACTGATATTGCTCTGGTAATGAAGTGTTTATTTTTATTTTCATTTCCATGTGGATGTTTGTGGCATGTACTCTCCCAGTACTAGAAAAGATGATCAAATTTAAAAAATACATCACAGAAAGCATTGAAGGGTGTTTATTCATTCACAGAGGCATTGGAACAGTGTGATTGGTTTTATTTTGCCATTTACTCAGTTTTTGGATGAAGGATTTTCAGGCACTGGCAACACAGGTTTAAAAGGCTGCAAGCAAGAAAAGAGTGAGCTGGTAGGAGGTAGAACAAGTAGGTTCCTGTTCAATGCTTGGGGAATTACTTCAGTTATATTTTGCTCTTCAGATGAATTGTTTGCTCTGATCTGAACAGCTGTTTACCCTTCACTGTATCAGCTGAAATTTTTGCCTGCCTCAAAGTTCGTATCACCTTATGAGCAAGTTCACCTAAAGAAAACATCAGCCTCAACCAAGTCAGTACTAAAGGAAAAAAAAGGGATAGAGAAATGAAGAGAACAGAAAAGGAATGTTCTTGGGGGAACTCAGGAAAGTGTTCTGTGTGTAAGCCAGTGAATCTTAAACAATATTAACTTCTTAGCAACAATGATTCTGTTTTGTTTAAATAACAAAGGATATTGTAAGCAGATACGTGCATCTCAGGCAGATAAGGTTTGTGTTGTTTGTTCTTTTATTGGTCCAACATTTGGTAATTCGCTCAAATTTAGCTATGGAACAAGAATTATGCATATTTGCTTCTGAGGTAGAGGTTAGACATAAGACTCCCAGTAATTTTCCAGTTCCTTGCTAAATTTAAATCTTAATAGAATGGGGCCCAGCCTGTCATCTTTATGTTTTCATGCCAATCCCAATAGAGTAGAGAAGCAAAAGGGCAGAATTTAACTGTCTTTTCCTCTCAATAGAAGAGTAGGACTTTTGTCTTTGCATTTCTTTTCCATCCCAGATCTCAAAGCATGTGAATGTTCTCTTTATGTCAGTGGAAAACCAAGGCATGGAGCAATTCAGGCACTATTCAGCCCATGGTGTCAAAGCATAAGCTGCTGCATTGCAGCCCATATAATTGTAGGAATACATCCTCTGTGAAGTCCTGCATCAAGTCCTGTAACATCCTATAAAGAAGAATAAACTGAAGGAAAAGCTGTTGAGTGATTGCCTCCTAGTTTTACAGGAGGCCAGTGGCAAGGCTGGGAACAGACCATGGGAATCCTGGATTCCATCCCCATATCAAATTGCTACATGTGCCTCACTCCCTTTGAGCAATCATTTCTCTTGCTAAGGTAACTTCTTTTAAAGTATTTGAATTGTCAGCTGTCAAGTGTAGATCAAATTTTTTATTTCATTTAGAGGGATGAGGACTCCCTTAGTTCTACTGCACTAAACTGTGTCACAACTGCCCCACTTCACTCCAACCCACTGGATTTTGTAGGACTAGAGACCAAATGTCTTCTCTTGCTGTTTTCTCTCTGTCTCATAGTTTAGGCAGGAAAGTTGGATAAAACTGGCCAGGTTCTTGTTGCCAATGAAAACTTTTCCTATCAAATAGGAAGAAAAAGGCCATTTCTCTGTGCTCACCAGCTTAAATAAGGAATGGAATTCATTGCTTAGTAGTCAGGGAAATTAAATAAAGTGAGGAGAAAGAACATAAGGGTGTAAATTTAGTTATTGAAGTGCTGCATTAAGTTCCTGGATTAGACACACAAGGAGGGTATGCATTTCATGGGAAAATGCCTTTTAGCTTGTCAGTCTTAGCAGTGAGAATTCTCTAAATGAAGAATTTCTTTGATGTCTGTGTGGATGTAAATGCCACACATGCAAATTTTACTGAGTCACACCTGGAAGAAACCCAAAATTTCCAAAGCTGAGCTGAAATGGCCAGCCTTTCTTAGTTTCTTCTTTAAAACTGCTCTCATCCCATAATCCCAGCACAGATTTCCATGAATGTTATGTCCCAGCTTCTCTGAGAGGGTTAGGCCATGCTTGGACCTTTAACATGATATTGGTCATGTTTTCTGATGACACTGAAGCCAATGGACTAGAGAAAGTTGGAAGATGTTTGACTGACCTACTCCAGTCCCTGAGTCGCTGACAAAGCACCCAGGCGGGTTCTGGACACTCTTGCTGCTTGTTTGCCTACATATAAGTGGTTTATTATATTAACTTGTCTCAGGGGTTTAATGAGGATTAGTTAATATTTGCAAGGTATTCATGGACATGCAGCATGTGAAGAATCAAGAGCCAGTTCCTTCCTCTTTAACTTGCGTGACCTGATAGAGAATGCCGGGTTTCCTCTCTAATCTACATCTTGTAACACAGAAACCTTCTTCTGTTTGCCTTCCCCATCTGCAGCTCTTGGACAGGAACAACAAAGCCTGAACTCTGTTCTTCATGATTATTTGCTCTTTCAGAAGGCAGGGAAAAGGGAGAGCCTGTGCAGAAGAAAGTGCATGATGCTGCTTAGGACTTGAGCAGAAAGTTGCCCTACAAAAGAAAACAAACACAGAACTTTCAAAAAGGTGGATTTCTAAGCAAAAATATAAGGTTAGGCCTCCCTAGGCTCTGCTTAGTGTTAAGTTAGAAACTTCTGCCCCGGAGTTGAAGGGTTTGTTTGAAAGCTTGGTTGCTTTTCCACGTGTATCAAATGATCTGTTACTATCACTGCCCATAAATCTGTTTGATTTCTAGTATTTTTGTTTTGATACTCTCATTAAAACTGGGTCACTGAAAACACCTGCCAGGGAAAATGGATTTCAATAGGCCTTTTTATTTCCTCATTCACTGTAAAGTGCAGCATCAACGAGTGAATTTGCTCCCCAGTCAACTTCTGCCTTGGTATATAAAGGTTATTACTGGTCTGTGCAATTCTTTGCATGTAAAGTACAACATTTCTTCTAATTAAATTTCTACTACCTTTTTAAAGCTAGGGCCAGATTTTTTTTTTTTTTCTTCTTTTTCTCCCCACCCCCACCTTGTCTGGGATGGGGTGAATGCCCTTTTTCTGGGACAACTGTGGTCAGGCCAGTCTTGTGAGGCTTCCACCTCCCCCTGACATGACCTCAGTTCTACATTGCTCTCTGCGCTAATGCTTTTCAGAGCTTCCCAAAATCATTAACCCTGTGAAAAACCTATTGGTGATGACCTAGGGCAAGTTAGGCACCACTGAATGCAGAGGATGGTGCTCTGGCCTGGTGAAAGGTCATTCAATTTTGCCTTCCAAAAATATGTGGGAAGGCTGGAATGGGGAGGGACATGAGCTCTTTGCTAATGTGAACTTAGGATGGGGGAGGAATTTTGGTGCAGAGGTGCAGTGGCAGATGTCACAAGTATCTGAGGTGTGCAGATGCAAAAGAATCATCACCAGTGGCATGCTGACTTCATCTGGATCAGGGTTTTAGTTTGGTGTCTCCAGCCACTCAATATAGTTGACTTTCCAAAAAAAGTAAACAAAATATTATCATGACTGGTCCTGGCACTCCTGGGCCTTCTGGGGCCATGTGAGTATGGACCATTTCAAAGCATCACCTATGAAAATGATCCCAAAGAACCCATGCAGTAGCATCTTTGGCACTTCAGCAAAAGTCACCATTCCTCTAATTTATCACCTGTAATTAGAAGGGACCTTTCTCTCTCTCACTGTGGAGAGTTAAATACCAGATTAAGAGAAGAACATTGTTAACAAAGAGAGAGGGAGGGTTTTTAAATGGATTTGGTTATTTTAGATGTTAGGTTCTCTGACAAGTTATACAGACAGTTTTTTTTACAAAGAGCAGTGGGAGCAAGCAACCACAGTCATTTTACAACTTGTCAGCTGGAGTGGTTATGGCTCACTGTAACAGCAAAAGACAGAATTAGGCAATCCAAAAGGCCCTTTCAGCCCTGTGTTCCTAAAGCATGTATTGACTAACAAATATAAAGGGCAAGGGAACTCTGCTGGGTGGAGGCAGGGTTAATTACAGTTTGCAACCCAGCATGTGAATTATGATAGGTATGCCAGACCTTGGCTGGTGTAAACTGACAGACTGGTGAAGCTGCAGTGGTCTAGTCCATCTGAGGATTTATCCTTTGGTGCTTAAAACTGTAGCTATTTTATACACAAAAAATACAATCATGTTCTTCATCCCATTCCCGATTTACATCAGCCATCATACTTACTTCCCTGGAGAATGTATTTTAGGTGAACAGATCTCTCAACGTCACCATTTTCTGGACAGTAACCCTGGACCCTCCTTTATTTCAAAGCTTGACTCAATTTTTTTTCCTAGCTGAGCCCCCTGAGCTTTTGCAAATTCCTCCTTTCTATGGTAGTTTTCCTAGCAGGCTCTTGCCAATCTTTTTACTCCTCACCATCCATGGGGTATGGCTGTGCCACTCACATTTAGTCCTTAATATTGCACCTTATAAATCACTTTTGGTTTTTCTCTTTGGCTTTTATGGATGCATTTGTGGCCTGTAGCAACCTGGGAGTAAATTGAATATAGAAATATGTTCTGCCTCTGATGAAGGAAAATTTCCCTAATCATGTGTTGTTTTCATTAACACCATATTTTACTTCAAGCTTTGATCTGATTTACTTTCTACAACTCATTTAACACCAAAATTTTGCAGTGATTCTGCTGTAAAATTATCTTTCATGTTATTTCTCTTTTCCCAAACATTTCTGTTTGCATTCAGACAGATTTTTCCATTTAGTCCCATGGGCTATTAATTCCTTTTGAACTGTATTTTCCCTGCCTTCCCTGGCATTTGTAGCACCTCCTGATTTAAATTGAATATCTGAATTTCATTAGTATGCTCTCTGCCCTCACTCAGATCACTAAATCTGTCCACCAGGAGCAAAGGGAATGGATGAGCCTGGAGCAATATTTGCCATTGCAGAGGATCAGTGAATGGCAATAAGCATGAACAGAGGAATTGTTAATATCAATACACCACTTTCCCAGGGAGAGTGTTGATGGGTTCTAAAGCCAGGCAAAATGATACACGAATGTTTAGTCTCAGGTGGCATCTTTTGCAGATATATTCGAATTAAGCTGCAATAAATTCATGGCCCTGCTTGTTAAAGCTGTCAGCAAAGAGTGTGAGGAGCCCAGCCAAGGTGTAACATGAGAATGGAGTAACATCTCACAATCTTCCTGGGATAAGGCAAACTCTAGTCTAGCTGCATTCCTGGGATACAAATAGGACATCTGAATGACAGAATGCAGTTTGTCATCAATGCATAAGTCTCGATTAAAGATAACTCAGAGGTTCTGGAGAAATATAAATGAATGCACCAAAAACCCTCTGAGTGAGAATAACAGAAGCAATGGAATCTAAAAGACTCTTACCTGGGATTTGTCATATATTTTGGTCTTTTAGGCCCTGGCCAGACCAGTGCTAGTGCTAGGAGATCAGTGCTTTGATCCAATTCCATGACAATCAATAGATTGCAAGGGCATATTTTATATGTTCAACAAATCAGCAGGTGCCATTTAGAGATGGATTACTCTGTCCCTTCTATCCACATGTGCTTGGCATATATTCCATTATTTATGTTCTCCCCAGATAGATCAATAGATCTATCGATCTACTGAATAGGCTAATTTTTTTCTCCCCATCATTGTCATAATCTGGGAGCTGACTGATGACTGTATTACTTTGTTTTACTTGCAACTTCTTTAAGTTCAGCCCAGAATTAAAGAAAAGACTAATCCAAACTCACCTATTTTTCACCAGAAAGTTTGTGCAAATATGTTGTGAATGAAGACAGACTGACAGATAACCTCATATGCCTTCTCATAAGTACAGTAAGTGTTATCTCACAACTGCAGCAAAAAGGCTGAGGTGTCCACAGAATATTGAAGTCCAAGGCACGGGGAAATACTGACAGTATGCACATTGTGGCCTTGTCCTTTTGATACAGATCAGACAGTGAGTGACAACATGAGGTCATATGAGAGAAGCAGCAGTGTCCCAGTTTTTGTTGCCACCAAGTTCCTTTACAGCAGCATCTGCTATACCAAAGTTACTGTTGGTTTGAGAGCTCCAAATCTTTGTGGGTTTTTCGCATCTGTTCTGGCCAAATGCAGATGGTGAGGCAGCAATCCCCTGGTCCTTGGTTAGCAGAGGGGAAGAATGGCTAGCTGTCTTGTGTGGGGGAGAGGAATGGTGGCACTTTGAAAGATCAGGGGCTTGCTGAGGTAGCCAGTTAGAAGCATTATTCAAGGTAATATCAGAGGTCTGCTGTGCTGATAAGAGGAAAAAATGAAATCAGGCTCTTTCATATGGTTGTTCAGTGGGCACGACTGAGGACTACTTTCTGTGTTTCTTCATAGAAGGCAGTAGTTAAGAAAGCCACTGTGGCTTGTTGGACGTTCAAATGAGGGAAGCAAAGGATTTTTTATTCTGTGGTTATGTCAAGGGAAGGATTTGGCAGCAGGCATGCTGGAAAATTGTAAAGTGCTGGAGACAAAGCTATACTGACAACATAGAGTGAGCTGAAGAAAACTTTCCTTTAGGCTCACTGAAAAAAACCAGAAAATAGGTTTGATAGTTATATCTCTATTTATTTCTTTCTAAAATGGATTGCTTTTTCCTCCAGAAATTCTGCAAAAGATGTAGGCACAAGCAGCAGATGCTTCAACTGCAAATTTGGAGGGCAATCTGTCTACCTTATGATTCTTATTCTAGAACCAGTGCCACAAAGTACCCATTTTCAGAAACATTTTAAGTTTTTGACACATCCTCTTTCAAAATTTACCGTTGGAGAAAAATTTTTAGGCTGGGAGTTCAGTTTGCAGCACAACAGAGCTGTGGAGTAAGAGCTGAGGGGGGAAAAGCATGATGTGTGTAGACAAGATAAAACAAGTTGAAGGCTCTCCACCTGCCTGGTGTTAACTGACATACTTGAGCACAACCAAACCACAAACAGCATCTAGAGACTTGCATCCTGCTACACTACTTTTTTATGTCCTCCCCAGAATTTGGAGAGGCTGCACCTGACCTTTGTATGCACTGACTCCAGTTGTGCTAAGCAAGCAGTTCAGTAGCAAACTAAGTGGAAATAATTATTTTAATTAGTGTAATTGGATTACGCTGAAGTGTTTTTGGGGACTGCTGTTCTGCTTCAGATAAGTGGTTCAAACTGTCCTGGCTGTACATAATTTCTAAATCAACACATTACGTAGGGGTTTAGGCAGAGAAAAGGGAATTGGCCAGAAAAAGGCCTGATTTACTTCAGATTTGATATTTGATAACACAAGAAACGTAGGGTGGATTGTATTAGGTTTTTACTAGGACAGCAGATTTTTTTTTTTGTAAGCTGTCATCATGTGAACTTTGTTTACTCAGGAAGTCATGAGGTTATAGGTATTTTCTTAACCTTTGTTTCTTGCTTGTCATCAACAGCTGAAATCCCATCACCATCCACTGTGAACAGAAAAAAACAGGAAAAAAAAGCTCTGTGTTCCACAGGACCTTACCTTTTAACAGGAGCAGGTCATCACTCAGCTACCCAAAGCACTGAAAGCCCTCAGTCAGTATAAATTAGAAAGAAATAGTGGAGATCACATGAGACATGCTCAAAAACTTGGGTATCTTTGGCTATATAGTTGCATCTCAAAAGGTATTTGACTGCTTTCAATTAGTAGAGGAAATAATGAGCAAATCATCAGCATTATTTCCCTCCACAGCAGCTTTTTTGAGGCAGCCTTCCATAACCTTATGTACTTGACAGCATATTTTAGCACTAACACTTGTTATGGCTGTTTCTTCTAAGAGAAACTGTGATTCTCACTAAGGAAACCCGTTGAATGCAGTAAATCATTTACAGGAGCACAGTCCATTACATTTCGACAGATCAACATTTGGTACTTGGAGTTGGTGCCTGAGATCAGACACCATCAACTGTAAGGAAAATCTAATTCAGAATTTCAGTGTTGGTTTCACAGCTGGGCTTCTGCCTGCGTGTTGTGCAGGCTAAGACTGAACTGGGCTTTCATGTAGACTGTTCTTTCATTCCTGTAGATCCTCTAAATGAGATTAAAAGGGACAATAGAGCCAATACCTCCCGCCCTCAGTGAGATCATAGCAGGTTGCTTGAACACTACCTGAAAGTCAGATTATGATGGCCAGAGTAAATGTCTGGTGAAGATAAGTAACTGGATGATAAAACTAAATGTCTGTGGGTTATCCAAGGAAACTGAAAGGGAATACAGGCTGGGAGAAACTGTAAAAATAGTTTATTCACATGAACATCCAGTATTATATTAAACATGCTAAGTTTGGGATATACTAGAGCTTCTCTTTTTATTACATCCTTAACAGTCAAGTGAACATGGTTTTAGAAGAGTGGAATGTTTTAAGCAAACATTGCTGACCTAGATTTTCAAAATGGGTGAGCTTGAGGACACTGTCTTCATTTTATGCTTCGTTAACTTAGCCTGTGCTTCAAAGTTTCCATGGAAACTACCTCTGTGGTGACAGACAGAAACTTTTGATGGGTCAAGTAAGAAAAAGGTAACAAGAGGTATTAGGGCAGAGAATCTGTTACAGAGCCCTAATGGAAGAAGGCAGTGAATGAACTTTGAACATAAACAAAGGCATGATAGTAGAACACCATAAATGTCAGTGCATTGACAGTGAGGATGATTCAAAGTTACTATGGGATGTGAAAGTACAAATTTAACAGAGCATGACCTTGTTCTGATAGTTAATGAAGTTAAGCTGGGCTCAGGATAGAATAACAGAGATCAGTCTGACTTTGTCATTGTGGATGAATAAGCACGGCTCCAACCCAAAATTTCAAACGTGGTGGTGCTGAGACAGTCTTCAAAGAGCACCAAGCCTGATGCAGCTTTGTGCTTAAGGCACCTGTGGTAAGAACACCTGTGGTAAAAGCACATTTCTGCTCTACAGATGTATTGCACCCAACCCATTTCTAGGCTACTGTACATCCTGCACTGTCCCTGTCACTCTGGGAAAGTATCATTAATGTAACTACATGAGTGTATTACAGATTGAACTATTCTTCTTGGTTGGTATTTTAAGTTAATTATAGATAGGTGTTTTCTAAGGACTTCAGACAATGCAGTCAGCAGCTTAACTACTGGACTTATCTGTACAAGTGTGCTTTGTGACTGAAATTCAGTTATTAGCAATCTCTAGTGCCCTGTAAGGAAGAGGCACAATAAAAATAAGTGTTCATCCTGGGTATGGGTTGAGGATCAACAGTCAAACTTAAAAGTTTGTCAAGTTGTCAAGTTGAATGTGTCTTTACTTTGAATAAAAAGTACTTTCTTACAATAAGCCTACCCCATCCTTACCATTTTGGACCAAAATGTTTCCAATCTGCTTTGAGAAAACTTTAGATTTGTATGCATTACTTTTAGTTTTACATCTGACAAATGTGACCTCAGAGTTTGTAAGTCAAAAGTGACAAAAAGTGTTTCGATTCTTGTCACAACATAAGTTTCCAGCAGAATCAGACCAAAAAATATGCAGACAGTTGGACTTTAGAAAATGGAGAGCTGTAGGTGTGATTCCAGCTCTAGTTTTGTGGGATTCTGGATGCTTTATCTGATACTTTTCTCAACCCTGTGTTTTCCAATCTCTAAAGTAATATGATAGTATCTATATTTTTATAAGTATCTCTTCTAAGGTCTAGGATTTGGGGGGTCTTCATGTGTACTGGGGAGATCTATACCTTTTACTGGCCAAACAATAGTATTAACTGCAAGTGCCTTTTATTGCCTGAGTACAGGCAGTACTCAGGCAAATTCCTTGCAAACACAGCTGAATTGGGCTCCTGAGAGGGGAACAGGGTGATGGAGCTTGTCTTTCTCTTCCTTTTTGCTTGCAGGTTTAAGTTGTGGTCATGTAGTTGGTACATGAGAAATACAGAAAGGAGGTGAGTCTGGCACAGCAGCCTGTTTTGAACATGAGCATCTATTCCATGAGGCACAGTTGGTATGAAGACTCAGTGCTCATCAAGTTGAATTAAAAATCTGGAGTGTAAATCTGGCAAGCTTCAGAACAGTGTTCTACAGTTTAAAATAATGCTAGCACCTTGCCCTGTCATTGCATTCTGTTGGGAGCCAGCAAAATATGAGATGACTTGTGATGAGATGTGGCTTTAGATGGGATGCTGGTGAGGCTCTGACTGGAACTCTTGGCTAGAATTATGAACCATCTCCAGTTCCAGGGAGCTCTTCCAAAACAAAGACCCTAAACCTGGAGAATAGTGTGCAGCAAGTCAGCTTTGTTCCTAGGGCTTTACTTGTGAGATGATGTTCATTGCTGGGAGCATCCTTGTGAATTCACCACCTGCCTTTCCACAGGACTTGCTCATGGGTGACAAGGGGAACTGAGTTAGAACTGAGGAATCCTGCCTAGCTTGCCTGGCTTGTGTGTGCCTTTGTACATATATATATATATATATATATATAAAGAGTAAGCACAGGAAGCAGAGACAGTTTGTGTCATCACAAACAGTGACACTGCTCTCTCCACTTTCTATGATGTGGCCTTGCTGTCATATCCAGTGTAGTGGTGAGCCCATCCCTCATCTTCTTTGTGTTGCATGTGTGGCTCCAGGCTCATCCATCCCTAAGTCTGACTGCACTAGAGGTGACTGAGACAGAGATCCAGGCTCCTTCCCTCCTCTCTTCTCCCAGGTGTAGGAGTTTGGAGCTGGATGCCTTTTGTGCCCATTGTGTCTGTGCCAGACAGAAGCAAGGAAAGGCCATTGGGGAAGGTGGCAGGAGCCAGGCTGGACCAGCCATCTGTTGGATCTGTTGCCCTGGCAGTAACCAGGCCTTGGTGCTTTTATTGGTACATGGATTGACAAAGCTCTCTGAGACTTCATGAAAACATACAATAAGGGATCTAAGGTGAGTCCACCTGAGGTGTGAAGTGACACGTGAGGAGGGTAAGCAGGGGTGAACCTGCTTTAGGGAGAGGTTTCTTGCTGCTATGGACAATTTGACTGGCCTAACGCTGCAAGGGTTTTTTCCTTGCCTGTTCTTTGATCTACTGTAGATGGGTCGTTTCAGGGGACTCTTGTTTATCTTTGAACTTTCAAAAGATCATGAAAGCACTGAGTAGAACAGACATAAAATAAGATGCATTTGTTTACCATGGTGAAATATGTAGAGAACTGCAGTTACCTGGACAAAAAGGCCTCTTCCAGTTCTTATTTTCATAACTATGTGGGCATGGTAATTTGTAAAAGCTTAATTGCCACATGCAGTCTTGAGCATCAAATGCTGCTCTCAATCTCATCAGCTCAATTAAAATATAGTTATATGCTCACATGTTAAAAATGTTGCTGAAGCTGAAGCTGAAGCTGCTCAAGTGCTGCAGCAACATGCCCGGATGTAAACAAAGAGCTGGACACACAAAAGCATAAAAGGGAGGATTGCCGGGTCAGGAGTGCTACAAATGGTTCAGTTGTAACAGTGATCTCTCAGTGGCTGTGTTGCCACGTTTTTCCAATGTTTTGAATCAGCCTTTCCAAAGAAATCACTGAACTTTCCTCTTGCACGAGCACAGTCTTGGCTTGACCACATGCCCATTGGCCTTCTCTGGCTGCTGGTCCTTTGCCTTCAGCATCCTGCCCATTGTGGCATAAGACAGATATTTCCAAGGGATATTCCTCCTGCACAGGGGTGGGGAACAGCTGGTGCTCTGATTTCTTGGTAACTGGGCTTTTATGTACCCAAGGATTGTGCAACAGAGGCTGGAACATGTCTTTTTCTCAGACCTCCTCTGGGTTCAGTTGTCACATCTATAAGCAGAAGAGATCATGCAACACATGCCCTCTCAAATCCTGTCAGCTGGGGAATAGTGGGATCTTTCAAGAGCAGGAATTGGTTAGTCCCAACTTTGCCACTGCACCAGCAATGCAAATGTCTGTTACCCAAAGGCTATTTAGGAAGAAACCCGTCATGATAATGACTGAATATCCAAAACAACATCTTATGACCAAATATTATGAAATCATCAGATTAAACACAGAAAAAATAGCAGAAGTTGCCGGGGCAGATTCCTCCTTTGCTTTCATGTGACTGTCTAATCTACCCTGACCTGCCAAGTTGCTTGAAAGGATGTTAGTGTCTGAGCTCGGGACATTAGTGTTATAGCACCTCTCTGTATTTGCTAGCATAAGAACACTAAAGAAAGCATATAACAGAAGGAGGTTGATGCTGGTAATGTTATGGCTCTTTAGAGACAGAATTCACGGTAATGATCTTGTCTAAATTTTGAGAAGATTGAATCTAGGAAACCTTTAGGATCTAGGCAGGGGGTTTTATTATTACTTGCTCTGAGAAACAAATAGCTCCTCTTAGTGGGAGCTGCCTGACTTCATCACATCTGACAAGGAAAGAGAGTACCTGACCTTCTTTGTGAGACACCTAAAGCAGAGATTATCCTTAATTATCCTCCATATTTGTCCTATAAACTGTCCTGTGGCAGTCAGAGACATGCCCTGGCATGAGGAGTCGAGTGTGCTGGAGGCACACTTCCCTGGGGTAGCCCTGGGAGGCACTGTGTGCCTGTGCCAGCTGACTGAGAGGCACTGCAGGGTTAAAATCCTTCCTCTGCTTCCCCCTTCTTTCCAGAGATTAGTAATCAAGTTGCTGAGCTTTACCACAAATAACCTGTTACCGTCACCTGAGGTCTTGCTCCAGGTGCTGCTGCTCCGGTCAAGAACAGGGCAGGAGCCCAGTCTGCCCTTCACTCTCATTTGCCAAGGGGGAAGAGGGATGGGCTCTGTGCCCTGGCCCAAGGTCCAGGTGGCATGGGTGGAGAGGGAGGCGGTGCTAGATTTCTCCAGTTATCCCTCGCCTGGGTGGAGAGTCCAAGTTGCAACTGAGTAATCGCAGCCACCCCAGACAACACCCTCTTTCCTGAAGCCCTCACAAAGTGTGATTAATTACACGATAAGGATAGAGAATGGGCTGCAAGTGAGCAGTAGCTTTGTGCAGGGGTTAACTATGTGCCTGTGACCTTTGCATGGCCCAGTGCTGCTCGTGCTCTCCAGCTGCCACAGACACGTGAACTCCAAGACCCTGCTGATATTGGGGTAAGACAGGGCCTCTTGAGATCTGTAAACCTTTGGACTTGGTGTTATAATTCCCTGGAAGTGCACTGTAACTTGCTTTGCTTTCTGAGGTTGTGGTGGGTTTAGAGTAGAACTGTTTTTGGATGCCACCACCAAATAACCACACTTGGTGCCCAACATGGATGGAAGGTGGGGGACAGGCAACAAAAAGCAAATATGTGACCACAGTCTAATGAGTTGTAATTACCAGGGTGATATCATCATATTGATATTGATAATTAAGATTATGAAGATAGGCAGATTTGTTATCTTAAAGGATACTTCAATCACTAGAGAGTTTGGCTTGACACCTTTAATTTCTTTTGAGTTAGTGTTTTTCCTGGTTGTAGAGATGTCCTGACAAAACATCTGTCTTCTCATACTTATGTGGATATTATGCAAAAGTCCTCTCCTAAACCATCATGAAAGCATCCTCCCTTTCGTGTCTGGAAATCAACCCTGTCCTGATGGAGCAGAAAGTCCCGTCCTGCAGAGCCAAGGAACAACAGTTTTATTACAAGTTTACATAACTTGAAGTACAAAAGGGCCCTAAAATTTGCAGTGTGGAAAACTTCACAACATTATAAACCACCCAGGCTTCAGCACAGAGAGCAATTTATCCATGTCATATGACTCTATAGAGCCAGGAAACAATTCATGTCTCTTTAGCCTTTCATTAACTTATTGGTCAATATGATGAGTTTCTTAAGAAATAAAATATGCCATCATCACCCAGGAAGAGGTATTTTAGACCAGATGTAAGACATAAACTTAATCGGAGTTTACCAACTTCTCTCTGCAAGTAGAGTTGTCTAGTAGGGAATGGGTTTCTTACAGAGCAGGTGTACCTAAGTTCAACTGAAGTCTGTATAGTCTTAAAATATTCAAGTTGTCCTCTTCAGGCCTAGAAACCAAATTCCAGCTGACAGGCTGTAGTTGAAGTATAAGCTTTCAAGGGCAGAGGGAATTCCTTTATCTCTATGAAATAATCACCATGTGCCCTGAAGTATGAGGTATTCTTACTAGGCTACTCAATTTTTATTAGGTCCAGTGAGGTAATTATACTAAATTCCACTGTTTTCTTTCTGAGGAATTTATTGAACAATTTACCCAAAGTTTGCTAAAATCTACCTAGCTCAATGAGTAATTGTAATCACCTCCTCTCAGTTGTACCTGTCAAATTTATTTTGCAGATTGTCTCAACATGCAAGGTGCCACTTCTGCAAGGCCAGTTAGAAATTGCCTCAGGTTTTCATGATTGGGAAGAAAGTAGAAAGTATAGGAACTCTTGAAAAAATGACATGCATTTTATGCTTTCAGGTGCTTTGGGACAAACAGATGAGTTTGATCAGGGTCTCATCCTTTCAAGTAGCCACAATGTATAACTTAGGTGGCAATATTACTTACAGTGAATAAATACCTCCCTCTAAGTATTTGCCAAATAAAAACAGAGGCCTAAGAAAGGTAAATTCTTCTTTTGGTGCAGAGAAAGTGCAAGGGATCCCAGGACTCTGACATATTTGTCCAAGTCACCAATCTAATCACTCCTAGTACAGCACTTTGTTATCACTGCTTCCCACAAAATAATTCTGCCACTTCCAAACCACCCTGCTGAGCAGCCCTCGGAAACCAGCTGTGCCAACACCGTGGGCTCCAAAGGAGACATCCCAGAGGGTGACCACTGCCTTTGAGACCCCACCTCCTCTGTGGCCCCTTGTTCCGCTGCCTCAGTGGATGCCAGAGGACAGGTTGTGTCCCTCAGAAGTGCTGATCTGCTCGTCATTGTCCTTCTACTTCAAACTAAACCAACGCAAAGGCAGATGTGAGGGTCCTCGTGGGGCGTTACCTGGGAACAGGGACCCCAGCCTGAGCTCTCCTCTGTGTGAGCCAGCTCCTGGGTCAAACCCCAGGACACAGGCCCTGCAGATCAGCTCGATGTGCGTGCGCTGGCAAAGCATCATGGATGCTTAGGCAACTGTTATCAGATCTCTGTTTATAAATACAAGATTTTGAATTTGGCTTGAGTGCTTAAGCTTACTAGCAGGCAGGCTTCCCCCCCAACAAAACACAATAACAACCAGAACGAACAATCACTGTTTCACCTCTCCCACAATAGCTATTAATAATGTTAATTTACTTCCTTTGAGAGATACCATATGGTCCCCTTCCTGATCCCTCTACAGGCATAAGAAAAAGCTAAGGAAATTAGAGAGACTCCATAACACTGATGGCCGCATCCAATGTCTTATCAGGCTTCCTGTTGTTGGGAGTATTGTTTTCCTTTAAAGATTAATATTTACAATGGTTACTTAGTTATCTTAGTTCATTTGGTGACCATTAAAGATTCCAGCCCTGAATGCGATGAATGAACCTCCTTTTATTTGTCCTTGATGACTTATTTGTCTTGTGCCTCCTCTGGCTGAAAATCAAGGAAAATAATTATTGGGTTGGGCTTTTGCTGCAATTTCATATGAGGGCTCAAAGTGCATGTTTCTGTTTGTTTTAGAGTGGGAGCTTTTACCTCTTGTTTCTGCTGATGTATGCATATTTAAGAATATATGTTTTCTGATTAGAAGCAAAGTTAAAATAGGTTATTTTCACCTATTTTTCTTAATCTGCATGCCCGGTTTGAGTACTCCTTGGGGGAAAAAAGAGGATGTTTCACATTTCATCTACAATTGGATGTACAGCAGCCATAAAGGGTCACCAAGAGGGCCTTTGATGGGACAGAAAAGGCAGCATGTGGCTGTGCACAAGCTAAAGGTAAAATAACCCAGTTCAGAGTCTGTCCATAGTTTTTCCCTGTGCATCAGCTGAAATTCAAGGGATTTCTCAGAAAGGGCAAAAGACGCAGTCATTTTTCTCAGTATTTTTTAATAAAAGCCCAAAGACAAAGCAGGAGGCAGTCGCTCAGTGCAACACAGCTGGGGATCTCAATCCAACTGTCTGCTTCCAGAGGTACAGAGACATTTCTAGACATGAGGGATTTTGAAGCCACCTTGAGTTGTCTTTGTTCCTGCTAAAGAGGAGTGCAAATATGCCCTTGTACTCACAGGGGTACTAGACCCAGCCCAGTTCTCTGGAGAACAACACCAGAGGAAAACACGGTCCATACTATGAATTGTTGGGTTCTAACTTTGTGCCATGTGCAGCATTACTGCAGGGATGAACGTGGGTGCATGAGCATGCTCTGTTTTTCCCCCCAGCTTGAACTAGAGGCACACCTTGCCTTCCCTGGAAGTAGAAGCTCCTCCCATCTCATCCTCAGTTGCCCTTAAAATGGATTCATTTCCATCTTTGTGAGCAGAGCTCCTGCAAGTGCACTTCTGGTGGTAACCCCCATGCTGGCCACCTCTCCACGCATCCTTCCTACCTCAGCCCATCAGTACTTTCTTGAGTAAAGTCCTCTGGACCACAAAGGCCAGGATTCAGTCAGGTCTGTTTATGATGTGATAACCATTTTGCAGCATGAACCGCCAGATCCTCGCGAGTGAGCCGGTTCTCAGGCACAGTTGGCTCCTAGAGAAAGGATAATTTATAATCATGACACTTCCAAGGTCTCTGTTTTTTTCTCCCCCTTCCCCCTCCCAGTCCTTGCTCTCAACCCAACTGGTGAATTTGGGACAGACCATCCCAGCATTTGCAGGGGGAGGCTGATTTTATGGTTTCCTTGCAGAATGCTGTCTCATCCTGAAACCACATATTTGATGCACTTTTATATTGAACTCATTTGCAAAATGACAGATGTTTCTGATACGATAAGAAACGTGGCCCAGCAGCCAGTGGCGCTGCAGAGCTGCTCGTGTTCCTCACCTGAATTGCAATGAGATAATGCTTTCTTATCTGTTAAAAAACACGAGCAACTGCACATATAAATAACACGTCACCAAGTGCCAGCTGTTTGTGACAATGACATTTTTCTTAAAAGAACAGCTCCCCCCATCTGCTTTCCCGCTTGCAGAAAATCTGGAGCTCTTTTGCAAGCACAGCAGAAAAGATGGTTTTTGTTTTTTAAGCTGTAGTTACTTTAAAATAATTCTATATGAGCAAAACCATGTTTTATGACTCAGGTTTGGGCACCTTTTTGTTTTGTTTTGTTTTGTGGGATTTTTGGGGGGGTTTTTGGGGGGTTTTTCTGGTTTTTGGTTCTTGTTTTTTTCCTTGGTATTTCCTTGTCCTTTTTCTGCATCTCTATCTGAACAGAAGAAAGAAAGTATCAGTGCTGCTTGGCAAATCATTCTTGCAGACCTCCCTGGCTTTTCATGATTTCAGGGTTTCTGTTCTGAATGGCATGGAAGAAAGTTACTTAGTGTTTAAAACATTTTTTTTTCTGATTTTGAAAATGGGAAAGAGAACAATAAATCACTTTTCTTAAGGTTTGTAAAAGGTTTTTTGATACCTTGAATTTAGATTGAAGATAAAACCACCTCTAGAATCCCAGACACAGAAGCAAGCAGGCCTGCTCACTCAGTAACTTTTACTATTATTTCTTGCAGACAACAGAACTTAAAAATCCTACCAGGTGTAGTTGTTCTGGTAATTGATCTGCTCGATGTTTTATTAGGGTAAAACTGAGAAACACTTTTCAGCATTTTGCCAGCTCAGGCAGGGATGTATTTCTGTTACAAATGACCTTCTGGGAGAACTTGACTAAGGGGACATGATTCATTGGCAGCCTGCTGGTGACAGCCTTGTTTCTATTGTTCTAAAACTCTGGTTTCACGTTTCTCCTGTTAGATAAGCTGCAAACATTAACTACACAGTGAGCTACAAATAAAGTGTGATGTAAGAATTAAGCCCATTATCTGATTGGCAGTGCAGGGCCACTCTTCCAGGTTAAGGGTTTGAGCAGAGGTTTGGTTTTGTTTTTTTTTTTTTTAAAGCAAAACTTTGGCTTCTTACATTACTGAAAGCATTGTCCTCCCAAAAGATAAAATATTCCTTTGGAAGCTGCAGTGTGTATATATAGTGTGAGCTATAAATAGTCTAGAGCTAGTTCTGCACAGTACCAGTGTGCAGAGATATTAAGGACAGATTCTGATTTTTATGGCTACACTGGGGGCTCTGAGGAAAACCAGTCTGAAACAGTGGCTTTTAAATTTAATTCAGTATGTTTAGATTCACACCAAGATAAGAATCTTGCTGGGGCTTTTGTATGTGTTTTAAGGAATAAAGGACTTTGGTGGCCTCAGTTTAATCTTCATTTGCGTTGGAGATTACTTACCAATTTCTGGTATTCTTATTTAGGACTAATACTAAGGCAAATGAATTCACTCTTAAATGAGGAATGACTTGATTATCATGCTAGCTGAAAAACAGGTCTATATACTCCCACAGCTCAGCTGCTGTAAGTGGATGTGCATCAGGACTGAGAAATAGTTGCTATTCAGCTCCTTCTGATGTTAGGATGACTTTCAGCAATTGCATGATTTATGATATTCATGCAGGCTATTCAACCACCAGGATAAAGACCACAATGCCTGATCAGTCTCATTTTCCTCAGGCATACTCTGATCACAGGCTGACATTGGAACCAAATTCTCTGGCTGAAGCAGTATCTTCCCTGCTGCAATGGGGTGGAGGATGTGGGCAAGGGGACAAGAAGAAAAGTACCTGTTTATCATGGATTATTGACCATGTGTTATCTCTTCTGTTGTAAAATCTTAACAGGACAGAGCATAATAATGTTATTAAGGGTGTACAAGGCAGGGTCAATGCCAGGGTATTAACCTTACTTAGCAAATTTGTGATAAATATAATAGATGTCATGTTTCCACAAGGACTGTTACAGTAGTTTCTGGTCATGCATTAAAACTCGCCAGCCTCTGTTGCATCGTTTCTTAGATTTGGACAGCAAGGAGAAGGGCTGCTTGTGCTGTTTGCTTGTGCCTTTTAACATCTGTGCAGTTTTGAGACATCGTTCTGGTTCCTAAATCTTTTTTTCAGTTCATTAGGTACACCTGAAAGAATGAGTTAGGCCACCCATAGAGAGATGCCTGGTGGAGGAGGCTCCTGGGCCTTGGTGGTACATGATTGGCCCCTATGGAACACTCTGGGGTTCAGTCCTGTGGCAATTTGCCGTGCAGTGGATTGCAGGATTTAGTGGAGCAGCTTTCATTCATACTAGTGAATTCCTGGTGACTTGTGGAGTGTTTGGTGAGGTCTGTGGTGATCCCTTCTGTAAGACTTAATGCATCAGAATTCCTGGCCAACTTTACCAGCCAGTGACTTCTCAGTCACTTCTGGAGCAAGACTTCACTCCTGCTTGCACTTACCTTCCTATTTGCTGTCCTGGCCACTCTCAGAGGCTGTAGAAAGGGGGCAGGAGAGACAAGAACAACCTCTTTTGTGTTTTGTGTATTCCTTTCAGCTCATGACTCACTGCACAGGGACCCTGGAAATGGGCCATGCTGAAGTGCACTGCAGGCAGGGCCCATTGCAAACACTGGGAAACACCTCAGAACTGCCTTCAAGTGCTCTAGTGCATGCCAGAAAAAACAAAGGACCTGCAAGGACCCCAAAATCACTCCATCCCTCTAAAACTGTGCTTCCTTCTGTCCTTGCTATGTATATGCACTTGGGACAGCTGGGAGCAGGGAACTGTCTTTCTACAGATCCATTGATGTTCCCAGGCCAGTGACATGTAAATATGAAAATTAGTAAAGCCCAAGACCTAAAAGCACACCAGTGCAGCTCACTTAAATCCCACTGCTGTGAGCTCCTTTCACACCCAAGGAAAGTCTCTACTGCTCTTCCTGAGCGGTGACTGAGCCCACCCAATAATCTCTGACACCCTCTTGAGTTCAGTTCTGGCTGTGCCTTTCCCCGTCTGTATGGTCAAACCAGTCTCTGTTACTTCTTCTGCAGAGATGCATCTCTTCTGCAGAGAGCCTTCCTCTTCAATTCTGCACCCTCATGTGGTAAATGTCTTTACTTGTGTTATGCCACTGACCTTTTATGTTGGTTGTTCTTGTTAGCAATAGCCCTAGAGCTCAAACTTACAGGTGAGCACCTTTCACTCCTTAGTTTCCACTGACTGTGGAAACATCTCCCTGTCTTCAGCTGGTTCCAGGTAGAGAAGGGAGTTTGTGACAGGCAGAGCTCTGTTATTTATCTAGGCTGGTCTGAGTATTTTCACCAAGAATTTGTGAAATACTTTCTGAATGATCAAAGGCACAAGCATGTGACTCCAGGTCACTGGACTGCAAGCTATTTAAAAAGCACTAAAAAAAGCAAATCTGAAAGACTATCTGGCACTAGAAAGCACTTAATTTAGAGAAGTGTCCATGTCATGAGTGGATGTCTTGTCATAAGGCAGTATTGCAGCATTCCTCAGGGCTAGCGCAGGTCCCGCTTTTGTGTGTGCCACATTGAATGTAAACGTGTTCACATACAGTTCAATTACCCTTGGTCTGCAGTCTTTTTGTCTTCTTTTTCCTCCCATATATTTGACCCTGGCATCACTGGGCTGTTTGCTTGATTCATATAGCCTTGTGCACTATCAGTTTCAGCTTCCCTGATCTTGTTTTGGCATCCGTGCCTTTCAGCAGCTTCGAAGAAAGCTATTATAATTCCATGAGCGTCCACGTTTGTAGGATCATTGTCATTTCTCAGATGCAGATAAAATGTTTCTATCTTTGGGACTGAAGATTTGGTGTCTCAGATGAAATTTTTTTATCATCATATAACACAGTTAAGCTTCTTCCTTTGAGAATTGGTAGAGTAAGGCTTGCTGCTCTCATGGCAATACCTACTTGCACTTATTTTCCACATCTCTGTTTCCTGCTGGGCTGGTTTAGGGAATAATATGCTAATGAAGAGCAAGAAGAAACAAACTGTGGTGAATTATTCCGTTTGCACTCTTTTTATTTCAAAGAGTTCATCTCCTTCCAAGGTCTTTGTGGATTTTTCAGTGTCACAAATAAGACCTTGTCTAGATCCTTTCCTTTGACAGGTACATGATCACACAGGAAGCCCTATGAACTTTCTGACAGTCGTTCTTACTCAGAGTTACAGATTTTTAGTGAATTCTCTTGCTGCTTTGTAGGATTGTTTCACCAACTGTTTTTTCCCCTCTACAGTTTATATGGTTAATGGGCACACATTCAGAACTGATAAATTAGTAAAATGAGAAAACATTATTATCTTTCCTGTAATAAATTGAGCAAAGCGTGTCCCT
Organism: Picathartes gymnocephalus; assembly: GCA_013390045.1. Taxonomy (NCBI): domain Eukaryota; kingdom Metazoa; phylum Chordata; class Aves; order Passeriformes; family Picathartidae; genus Picathartes; species Picathartes gymnocephalus. The sequence goes on along the minus strand of WEKY01032050.1, from coordinate 292,510 downwards.
TAGCATCATTTTGTGTGCAGTCCTTGGCACTGGGAGCCTTACCAAGATGTGCCAGCTCAACTGTCCTCATTCAGCATCCTGGGGAGGCTGTCAGAGTGGCCAGCAGAGTTCACTTTAGACCTTCTCTTCATCCCTTGCTCTTCAGCTGTTAAGTGATTTGCAAGCAAAGTTTCTCCTTCTTCAAAAGCACTTTCATCTTTTGAAAACCTTCCCAAGAAACCCCGCCCTTCCCTAAATTATTAATGTTTAGGGTAGGCCTTCTGGTACCCTGAGGTCTAAAATACATATATTGATGATACCTGCTGGAATCTTGTCTGTGTTGGCAGTGGTAGGAGAGACCTGTGGACCTGTAATGACATGAAACACTGTGGTTATATGTGCCTTTGAAAGCCAGGATGGAGATGCAGCTAGACTCCACTCCTTTACGCTTTGACATCCACTTTTTCTGAAAAATATTTTCCAGTGTCATATTTCAGTGGATCAATAATGCATATGGTCTTTCTACTAAAAAAAAATCCTGAAAGTATCTTTGACAAGATTAAACCCATGACCTTCCAACATTTCTATGTGCTGTTTGGTTTCTTTGGATCAGCAAGAATAGCCCAAATATTAATATTAGCTGAATAATGTTGTAATCCTAACAGAAGAACGTTTCCCAGTGGAGGGGGAGTCTCTCTCTTAAAAGAGCCCTTTGTATTTTCTTGGATGTTTTACAAATGCTGCACCTGTACACAAGAGCTTCATCCAGATATGAAATATGCACTTCAAAGTGTGCTTCCATACACCCCTAAAACAAGAGCCCCTGTGCATTCGATAAATCAAATGGGAGTCTGATTCGATTATACAAATGTCATGTAGCTACAATGACCATGTTCTAATTAGTTATTTCACCATGAACCTTTGATAGCAGGTCTTTTCTTCTAAAGGAGGTTTTATTTCCTATACTGGTCAAAACATTTTCAGTTGTCAACCTCTTTACTAAATTCCATCTAGTCCATGCATATTACCAGTCCTTCTCTAATGTGCATTAACAAGATGAATAAGATTATTCTAATTTTGGTATATCTTTTACATTTAACAGTACAGTTTTTCCTTTATGTATTCATGAAAGCACATTTTCTAACCATGAGGTTGGATTAGTTTTTGCAGGTCTCAGATCAGTCCAGTGATCAGTCCTCTCTGGCAAAATTTTTAATTCCCTCCTATCTGAAGCAAATAGAAATATTTAAATTTAAAAGAAGAAAGAAGCAAAATCCAACCACAATCAGACAATTCCCCACAAACCTTGTAAGTTCTGTCCATCCGAGTCCCCCTGGCTGGAGCTGGAGATGTCGCAGGCAGAGATATTTCAGGTACACTCAACTCATTAGTAATAACCACACCAGCCTCTTGAGTGCATCACTTTGACATCTCCAGCAGTTTTCTATTTCATAATGGCACAAGTGAAGGCAGAAGGCAAACCTGACCTCTGTGCACTCTTGTAAGCATAGAGTGCCAACAGAAAACAGGAAGAAAGTGAAAACCATTTGCAATTCAATAGGGATCTGCAACCCTTCTGCAAGTGCACTGCAGTGCCAAAAAAGTAATGGTCTCATGCACATCATTACAGGAATTTCTCCATGCTGATGATGTGCTCTGATGCTCACCAAGTTTCATTCTAACAAAGCGTGACTTTGTTTTCCTCACCTGCTGGCCTGCACTGCCAGGCCATGGGGTTTGCCCTCATACTTGAGGGGGAGAGAAGCCCTGATGTTGGCTTCAGTGGTTGCTTTTCATGGTGAAACATTTTCAGCCTAATCTCTTTTACTGGCAGCATCCAAAGTCAGATGCTTAAACCTCATATAGAGACTGAATAATTAGAAAAAGGGATTGTATCCAACTGCCTCATATACTCACATATGCCCGAGTGGTGAAAAGTCACAAACGTCTTTCTTCTCTCTCCCCCCTTGACTGATCTTGAATAACTTTATCCCTCTCAAGTGCAGGGGTGGTGTTGTGTCCTTTCATACACTTTAATAACTGGTTTCCCTTAGTTAATACTCAGTATTACCTGGTTTCCCTTTGATTCGAGATTTATATTTTGTTTTCCCAAGGCAGGTATGAAGGCTGGCTGCACCCAGGTGCTGCTGCTACTGCTAAGCTTCCACTTTACATTCCCCAAATTCCAGCCTGCTGTGTCTAGGCAGATATCTCTTGGCTGTTTAAGTTGAAAAAGAGTAACACTGAAATATACTGAGGTTAAAGAGAAAGTCAAACAACTGCTTTAGGCTTAGAGTAAGTACCAGGTGAGAGATATTTTGTGGGCAGGAAAGCTAAAAGAACTGGTCTTAAATGCAGGAGCAGAACCACCTCTACAGAGATATGTAGGCTGAATAAGGATATGATGTGAAAATAGAAGAAATAGGTAGTTGAAAAATGGCCAATTATTTTAATTCCAGGGAAATTCCAAAGCAGGACTTGCTGTATCACATCCAAACTGCAAATTTTCTGACAGTTTTAGCATTTTTAGTGGTGTTCTCAAGATGTCTTCAAACCACTTTACTGTTGATTTTCCCCCTCCCACCACCCTTTTATCAGCAAGCAAAGATGACAAAGCAGAGTGGGAAATTAGAGTATTACAATGTTCACTACCCACACAGCCTCAATGACCACAAAGAAAAAGACAACCTGATGTGCAGAAAAGCCAGCTGTGAGAGTTCAGCCGCCTGCATGCGTGTGTGCAGCAGAGAGCGTGCCGAGTGTGGGGGATGCAATCGTGTCACTGCATAAGGAGTGGTTTGGGCATGGTAATTGTTATATCTGAATGATCGTGACATGCAAGCAGGGAAAACAATGATGTTTTCAGACTCTGCAGAGAAGCAAAATCCTTGCTTCTTCCAAGCATGGCTGAACTTTGCAACCAAGAGCTTAATGCCATACCAGGTGAGTTGGGATATAATTGTCTCTAACCAGAACAGTCAAAAGCTGGAGTTTGCTATCAACTGGCTGAGCGACACCCAGAAATTCTTTCCAAACTCACAAACAAGCAAAGAGACAAGTTTGAACCTGAACTCCAGGGTAATCACTCCCCTCAGGAGCATAAACAAACATGGCACCGACTGGAAAATTATTCTTGAGGTGTCACTTTTGACTGATCCAGATGAGAAGTTTCCAAAGCTGGGGTCGCGAACCCGAGGAGCGCTGATGGAAGGGAGGTCACAAGCCCGGAAATGAGGGTGGGAGTAGAGAGGTTTGGGAACTGCTGATGTAGGCAGATGAATGGTCACGTCAAAAGGGTCCCCTGGGAATACCCTTTTTCCCCTCTCCTGCCTCAGAAACAGTAACTAGTGAATTTTAAAGCTGAAGAGACTGACTGTTTATAGCACACTGCTGTATTTTTACAAGTATCTCTGGAAATGAGCCCAAGATGATTAGGGAGATGGGAGCAAGGAAAGCTCTTGAGGGAAGGATGTGGGACAAGGAGAAGGGGAGGAGAGGCAGGTCTCTGGGAAACAGGATCTGCCAAGGGAAAGTAAGATTCATAAGTTCCAATAGGAAGAGAACAGAGGCTTTTTAAGGTTGTAGCGAAGTTTTAAAGTCTAACTTAGAAGGTCAAATTCTTCTCCCTTAAGAAGTTTGAGGGATGTTCTTGTGCTCCTTGCCTGTGAGAAACCCCTGGTGCTGAACTAGATACTTTGGTGTGGAAATTAACGAACAGTGGGATTAATGAGTAGCTGGAGTAAGGTCTGTATAGCTAAAATATGCACAGAATAAGGTAGTTACCTCTAAGTGAGTCTCCAAATGGCCTCCTTTACTGTCCTAGTGTTTCAAACCCTACCAAAGCCAGACCCTGCATTTATGTGTGTTGAGAGTAAGATGCTTTTATTGGGAACTTGGGTGGTTTACTTTATAATTCTCATACAATGGAAGAAAGTGGAACAGACCAGAAAATTAATGTAGCTTACATTCCTAATTTTATATCATGGCATTATTAAGAAAAGCATTTTAAGTTTCAGTAATGTCATCTTTTGTAATACCAAACTGGCTTCAATACAAGAGGAGCATCAGCACCGTGAAATGGATACCTTGAACAATCCCAGGGGATGGAGAAGACAAGCAATTTTTGGCAATTAGGAGGGAGTATAACAATAGCACAAGTTCAAGTCAGGGGTGGGAAATGGGCCTGGAGGGGATAAGCCAACAGAGGCCATCATTGCAAAGCAAACATTAGGTCTGTGTGGTGCAATACTGAGCTGTGGCTACGTGCTGGGTACAACGCAGAGGTAAAGTCAACACCACTGTGTGCTATTTATTTAATAGTGTTATGTTGAGAGGTGTTCACTGACAGGGAGGATTTTGTAACCCACTGCAGATACAGGGTTTCCTAGGTGCTGTCTTTTAGGCTCAAAGATGGCGGGGGGTGGGGACTAGTCCTGCTCAGAGCTGAGCAAGGTTCTGTGAGCCACAGGACAAGGCAGAGCCAAGTTACCTGTCTACCCCAATTGCTACTACAGAGACTGAAATAAATGCTGGAGAGAGAGGAGAGGTGAGTGAGACCCTGAGAACAAGCAGAGGTAGGGTTTCTTGCGCTTTAAACCCACTGGCAGGGCAGATGTAGGGACTTTTGCACAGGGAAACTCTCTGCCACTGCTTGTTTCTAGCAAGTTAAAGACTTCGTGATTAAATGAATTAATGTCAAGCATGTACAACTTCAAATAGCAGCTAATTGGTCAAGCAAGTGATGCCTAATCTTACATTCTCTGTTGAGGGCCTTGGGAGCTTTGTTCTTGAAGGCACCAAATTTAACAGGATGGTCCAGTCTGAATTTGTAGGTGAGATTCAGTTAAGGTTTTTACATGCATATCTCCTGAGTGCCAGCCATAGAGATTGTTCACAGGTGTGCTTCAGGTGCGGCCAGATTAGTGTGGAACCAGTCCATGTATCCAGTTCTGGAGAACCATCATGGACCAGTCTCCACAAGTTTCTTTTCAGGGTTTAAACCAAACCTTTGGTTTGTTTGAGAAAATCAAAGTTTAATTTTCATAATTACCTTTAGTTTTGGAGCTGCCCTTAGGGCTATCTGGAATCCACTGAAACATGCTGAACTCCAAATCAAAGGTTTCTGTATTTAATGTCAAATGCACAGAAATCAAGTATGAGAGCTCTGCTCCAATCGTGTGGAAGTTCATTTTAATTTCCAAAGCATACTGTATTTTCGTTTAAGAAACTGATAATTTCTGTTTAATGCTGAGGTCAGAATGTATAATTTCAGCCTAACTGTTTTTTCACATCAAAGCATGTGACTTCAGTTTCCAAAACATTTTTCCCCAAATATCTTTTTCCAGTCTGCAAAATAACCCATGGGAAAATAGTACAAATCTCATCATGATGCTTGAAATTGTCATGGTTTTCACATGTGACTGGTGACCATGCGAAATAAAGAAAGGGTCTAATGTTACAGGATCTTTATGATCAGTTTGTGTCATGAGTTAAGTGTTTGGTGCCTTTAGTGCAGTAATAATCTAGTCCTATGGCTGACCCGGTCCATCTCTTCAGGTACACCTAATCTCCAGTGTGCTTCACTCAGTAGGTTTGTTTGAGGTTTTTTTCCTTGATACTACCTGAAAACATTTTAAGGTATATGGCATCCTCCTTGCAAGGAAATGTTTCAGGGGACTGTCAGGAATTTTTGACTCTCACATGCAATCTGACTATTGCCATTCTTAATTCTTCCTGTTGCTCTTGGTCATAGAGCTCACCTCTGCGATGGCACCCTTAAAATAAACTGTTATCAGGTTCATAAGTCAGTTGTTGATACATAATGTAAGGGCTCATCCCTGTCCTCCTACTGGAGCTCCTAAATACCAAAGAGAATTCTTCCTGAACAAAAAAAACCCCAACAAAAAAAAACTTAACTGGTTTCAGCCTATTAGAAATCTAAGCCTTCAGAATAAATCCTTTGCCCAAAATATAATTCTCCCAAATGAAAGCCAGGCATGATAAAAACGTTAGATCAGAAAACAAAACAAAACAAAAACCCACGAAAACAAACAAACAAAACCCATGAAAACAAATACATAATGGACTTTTCTTGCTGGAGGCTGTTATGGGGCAGAGCTCTAGAAGGGCCATTGGATTATAAGTTTTCTGTTTGCAGACAGCAGACTCTCTTTGTATTTCTATATTAACAGGGTTTCTCCTAAGGAGCTGTGACCTTTAATCTCATTATGTATGGATTTGTGTATGTGAATGTGACATATGAATTTGTTACCAAGATACTATTTGAAGCAAACATCCTAAGGCCTTCCAAGTTGGCAAGTTGATGCTGATTTCTGAGTCATCCCAGCCTAAAATATTACGTAGTATTTTTGCAACATTTTGGACTGTAGAGGGAACATCAGCCGTCTTACCTGACTGATGCTATCAGGTGCTTTCCATTAGTTTCCTAATGTATGTCCTAGAGACAGCCAGACACACGCATCAGCCTGGATACAAATGGCACTGCAATTAAACAGGATTCAGTTTACCAGAAAGGTGGATCAGCTCAGTTAACTATAGCAACTTATCTATAGCAGGATAAGGACTTGACAGGTTCTTTCAAGCTTGATGTAATTTGCACCACCTCATGTGTTGTTTTCCTCATCTTCCTTCTCCTTTCTTCTTCCCAGGATATCACCATCTCTTCTTGGTTTATACAAACACGCACTGCTACTGACAGCTTTTCTGCTGTACTGGTTCAGCTGTGAGACTGGGCAGAGCCGTGGCTGATCTGGGCATGGGCAGCACAGAGACCGTTTGTGAAATGGGCTGGAGGGGCTCCAGCCTGTGCCACAGTGTCTGGGCTCCTGTTAGTCCCTGAGTTCTAATTTATATACTAGCCACTACTAATTAACAACCTGTTAGCTAGTTCTGAGTTATTCTGGAATGTGGCCTTTAGTAATAGGGGATTGATAAATGGCAGGGGATTCATTTCCAGTCCTGCACTCATTCCAAGAATCCTTTAACACTGCACAATATCTCTTGGTGCTGCATAATATCTCTTTCTGAATTCTAGCTGAAGCTGAGGCTTTCTTTTTTTTGTCCTGCCAGAGTTGCTGATATTGTTTCATTTGTCAGGGGAGTATGTTCAAAGAAGAAATACTAAAATATGTTGAATAAAAATATATTTAAAGTCTTTCTACCCTATCTGAAATATGATTTCTCAAGATCTTGCTGAGTGTAGCTTAGCCAGCTGCAATATTAATGGCATTTTATGAAAAAGTGCCAGAGCCCTATAACTTTCATATCATTAATGAATTGTAGATACCACTCTCAGTACAAATAATTAGCAGGATTTGTACTGTGTTCTCTTCACGAAGAATGAGTCACTTCTCCCACACTCAAAGCATGCAGAAATTCTCACGGAAAATTCAGCTGAGTACATTTAATTATTATCATTTCATTTAGCTATTTTTTGGGTTTGATGACGATGACAATATCATCATAAATTAAGACATTTCATACCTTCATGCCAGGAAGCTATCCTTGTAAAGGGAGGACATGGCAGTTATAAATTAGCATAAGTAATGAAAATTATTTGCATGGACATGAATTTTTTGTAGAGCAAAAGTTTACTGAGTAGTACCTCACTTTTATTTTCCAACAGTCCAAAAGTGAAACCCTTAAACGCTTTTACAAGCAGAGGAGCTGACCTTCAGGAACTCACATGATTTCCAGCAACATCCCATATATAGAATTGAGATAATGAAAGCAATGAAAAAAACTTGCCATTACAAGTCTCCTGAAGCTGGCAGGTGTTATCTTTGTGTAGCCATGCTCCCATATGTACAGCATAAGGCTCCCTTCGCTTGTGTTCCAAGAATTTATATCACTGAATAGTTCGGAGAAGTCACAGTCCTGAATTTTATGTGTGGTAGATGATACTGTGGGAACTTTGGAAAGTTACAATGACTGTATCCAGTTGAACAGAAAGGACAATCTCTTGTGTAGCTGACTTCTAATAGCAAAGTAAATAAGTAAACTTGAGGTAAATAATAATGTAACACAGGTAACAAATTTACCAGAATCAAAAAGTAGACTCTAGGAAAGGAAGAGTATGGGCTGAGATCCTTGTTCAACTGCAATGAAATAGGTCAATTCCTCCAGCCTAAGGTGCTCCTGATGCCTCATCTTAACTTGTCCTTGGTGTCTCTGATCCAGGTTCTGTGTTCTGAGCTGTGTGTACCCTTTCTCTCTGGGTACCTATGAAAAAACTATGGAGGAGTTTATGCAGCTCAGTTAGATTTATCTCTTTTGCTGTCTTGCTGGTAGGGTTAAAGGAGAGTTTGGAAACTATGAATAGAATCATTATTTCAAATATGGTCCAAAAGTTTGTATTTTCACAACCGTGTCTTTTCAGAGAAGAGAACTGAGCTAAGTCGGAATAAAAGCAATTGTGGGATTTTTGGAGGGGAGTAGATGGCACAGGGAAAGCAATGTGTTGTAAGTGGGTAGATCCAGGCCATGGGTACCATATGTTTTGAAATCCTTGTGGTCTGGACAGTGACCAGCTAGATTTTTCAGCCTGAGGTTTCCAGCTCCACCCCACTGAGGAAGGATTTCCTGCTGCGATGGAGCCCAAAAATTGCCCCAGCACCCTGAAGTCCCTCTATCACTTATCAACATAAATACAATTAAAGCACCTTCACAGCAGAGTGTTTACAAAGAGAACTGGAGGTCACTGCTGTCTATACCCTGCTTTTCTGCAGGTTGCTGTTTTGATACTTTTCTGTGTCATGAAATTTCACCAAAATCCATGTTTGAAGTGCAGACCTTCTCCAGAGAAATTTTGGGCTGATGAGCTTTGCAGAGGCGGGAGCCTGTGCAAAATTGTCAGCATGGACTGCTCGATGCAGAATGGGATCTGAAGTACAGGGGTCTGGAAGGCAGAAACTTTGTATTATGTGGCCTTTCTGTTCTTATAATTAGGATATTATTACAGTTGAGCTCTTTCTTTCATAATACACTTCTGTGACGACTCCCAAACATACTCCTTCAGAGATGGTCTGCAGCCAGTTATCCAGATAATGAAGAAGCAGAGGGAGAGGGAAGATTGCCCACAGCTAATGTGAAACATGTGCCAGTGAGACAGTGACTAGTCAGTGTGTCCATCTTTTAACATGCAGAAAGTGCATCTCCTTGGCACCACAGATAATCTGGGGCTCCTGGAAGCCGTAAGCAGGTGATAGTCTCTGTCCTGGCTGTGACACAGACAAAGCTATAGGGCAAAGACAGAATGGGTCAATCCATGGCTTAGGTAATCCATCTATGGATAATCAAACACTATGTCTGACATGATTTGACTGTTCTCCTTGTTAAAGTTTCCATTGCCAGTCTGACATGATGAAATTCCTGACACTTACACTGATATTTTTCCTTATTCTAATTAGTAACTGGACTTGGAGCACACCTTAAGATCAGCTGAGATATATAATGTAATATATAAGGTAGTTTTTTTACATAAAATACAGGAAATAGAAAGACTGTACAAAACTGCAGAGTGCATGGTAATACAGCTCAGTCATCTTTTGAAGATTACTTGACTTCAGTGAAAAAGGCTTATCTTCCTCTGGGTAGAGACATTCTTCTCCTGTGACATAATCTCACCTTTTATCTTCTATCTCCTTTATTGATTCCGGAGAAGATATAGAGAGAAGGGTAAAATACCCTCTGGTGACCCCTATACCTCCAGACTCCTTATTGCCTTGTGTCTTTTGTGACAGGTAACTTTCTAATGAGTGTTGCTGAAGGAGTTTCACCGTTCTTGTTAAAATGATTTGTTGGCTTCAGGACTTCATCTTGCAAGATGGAATCCCTTACCATTGAGAAGATGCAGACCCTTCAAGAGGCAATTAGCCTTGCCTGCAGGATCCAACCCCTTGCTGCTTCGTCCAGCACTGTTGATGCCAGTGGAAATTTTGCCGTGGATTTCTAATCTAATTGGGCCCGAGGACTGTGATCCTTTCATCCTTTGGGCAGTTAAGGTGGTTATGACCTTCCATAGGCTCTGCAGACACTGTGATGGAGGGTGGGCTTTGTGCCACTTGTGGTGGGAGCTTTGCCCTGAAGTGCTAACAGTCTTAAATTTAGATTTGGTGAAATGAGTGGGAGTAATAAGTAAAAAATTAGGCACAGTGAAGGTCATGGCATTGAGACCAAGGTCGCTCTGATTTGGCAGGTGAATATCCTGATGGCTGCACTGATTAAGTAGTGAGTCACCAGCTGCAGGCTGGAAGGAAGAAGCGAGATATTAGAAAGATGTGGCTGTGGGGAGACCTGGAGAGCAAACATTAGGAGGACAGTTCATGCCCAGAGGACTGGAATAGCTTGTCCACCAGCTTAATTGTTTCAGGCATTTACAACACACTGAGTAAATCACTAACAAGGATGCTCAAAAGAACAATGTTGCATCAGTTATTTTCCTGATCATTCAACTGGTTTGATTTTTATTTATACTAGACAAAATAGGGTTATTTGTGATGTTTCATCTTTAGTCTGAATGTCTTTAATTTGGATATCCATTTAATTTGTAAGTTTTCCATGTGATGCCAGTGAGACTGTCGGATTGTAGTCATGACTTATAACCAAACATCTTTCTTGCCCCATGTTCCTGACCTCAGCTTTGGTTATGAAATGTGAAAGAATGTTAAAATCCAGTGTATTTTTTTTCTGTGGATTTTGTTTATTTTTATTTTTAACAATTTGATTGGACAATGAAAAATATCAGTGATGCCAGTTGCAAGTCTTTAGGTACAAGTTTGCCTTTCAGCCATTGCGTGGGAGTGATTATTTGCTTTTAAAAACTGACAGCTGTGGATTTTTAGTTCCTTTTTCTTATTAATCCCTGGAAAAATATGGCTTTGCATAAAAGGCTGCTGTATGAAAAGGTAAAACCTTGGGATGACGATATCTTTTCCACATATTGCTAACTTTTTCAGAGAGCAGGAGCAACAAGCTGAGCAAAGGTTGGAAGCAGCATTGCTGCTTCTGTTTCCCTTGAATTCCTTTCGTCAATCCAGTGACTACACGAGTCCTGATGACACATTTCTGGGTCACATGTGCCAGAAAGGTGGGCTATATGGAGATACATGGCATGGAAACTATTCTAGCTCCAGACCAGTTACGTATACGGGTTTCACACTTGCTGTGAATGTGTATATTCCTCACATGGACTTTATTAATAGTACAAAACTGAGACAGGGAGAGTCAGTTGCATTGCTCCATATGTAAGTAAAGCAACAGAAATACAACCTTTGTTGTTCCTTATTGTACTAAAATGGTTTATGAGAATCATAGAATGGCTTGGATTGGAAGGGACCTTAAAGATCATCCCATTCCATGCCCCTGCCATGGTCAGAGACAGCTTCCTCTATCCCAGGTTGCTCCAAACTCCATCCAACCTGGCTTTGAACATTTCCAGGAATGGGGTATCCACCGCTTCTCTGAGTGACCAGTACCAGGCCCTTACCAGCCTCAGAGTAAAGAATTTTTTCCTAATATCTAATCTAAATCTCTCCTCTTTCAGTTAATTACCCTATAAGGCAGCTTAGACCAGCATGAGTCCATTAGGAAATGCAGAGCAGCCCAAGGCAGAGCACACATTACCCAAGCCCAGCTGGGGGGCTGCAGGAGAGGAGCAAAGGCATGAGGGGGCAGCATCCACAGCTGGAGAAAGAATAGGAAGCCCAGAGGAGTACTAAAAAAGCCAGACTCATGCATGACCAAACTGAATGCTTGTTTTCTTTTTGGTCCAGTGGAAACTTTGGAAGAGTTAGATAGTTTTCATCTTTGGCTCTGCCATCAAAGGGATGCTGCTGCCATTCCCAGCCAACTTTCTCACATTCAGTGGGACCTAGATTTCTCTCTGCAGGATATTGCTCTGGTTAGGAGATCAGAGGGAAAAATGCTGGAACTGTAGGTTGTCTTTATTTGGATTTTTTCAGGTTCATCAGTCACTTCCACTGCAATTCTTTCAGCTAGTGGTAGTAGCAAGCTGTTGCCCTGGTACATGGATTAAATAGAGTTGAAAACTGGAGTGGTTGAAAATTGCATATCCAGTGCCCTGGGTTCCCACTAACGGGAAAAACTGAGAAATGTGTCTAGAGAAACTTGATCCAACTATTCATGTCTTTCAGACACTGAATAAAACCACCTGGATGGAAAGAGCTTTTATTGATGACCCTCTTGTATTTATCATAACCAATTAATTTAATATTCAGCAACATGGAGAAGTATGGAAAAGTTGACATCTCTGATGAATATGAACTAAACTTTGTATTCCCAAATAATCATAGCCTGGGCTATACTTTAAAATCCTATTTATAGCCATAAAAAGGGATGCTCTGATAGTCTTCAGAGATGTAGTGAGTCCAGATGAAAACACAGACATAAGGTGCTCATTATTGGGTAAGTTAGGGTAAATTACAAATGAGAGCTATTTTACAAAACAGGAGGGTGAACTTTGTCTGTTAATGAAATTATTACACAAATTATGTAATAATTCACAGATTTTTCTTTGAAGAACAAGTAGAAATTCTTCAAAAGTGGGGGCTTCAAACCATCCTAAGTAGAAGAGTGGTCTCCCATTCAACACCTGTTATATGAATGGGACATCCAGGTAATGTGTTCCTAAATGCCAGCAAGGAAATGAATGCCAGCAAGGAAATTAATACCAGCAAAACGGTAGAGCTGACAACTAGAAATCTGCATCAGGATTTCTCTCCCCTTGTCTGTACCTAACATGAATTTTTACTGTGGTAACTTTCTGGTTTTCAAGCCTCAGTTTAACCATGTATTTAAACAGATAAACCAAACTGTATCCTGTGAGGATACTGTAAAAGTTAGAGGGTTTGGAGGCGAGAGATGATGAGTGTAGTATTATTTGAGCTGTATTTTTACAGGTTCACTCTCAGAAGAAAATATGTATCATATGTAAAATTCAAAATATTCCTTCATGTCCTTAGGTTCAAATGATGGACATAAATGAGAAAAACTGTATTTAACTGCTAAGCAGAATACGGCAATAGGACTATTGTCTTTCCATTTGCACTGCAAGCTAAGAATTCATCATAAATGTGCTAGGCCTGCATGGCTTTCTATCACATTTATGAGGATGATTTACCTCCTGTAATCAAAATGAGCTACATTAGTGGCTAAGAATATTTACTAAGCTGTAGGGGAGAAATCAGTTTTAAATTCTACTGATTTCTTTTCATCTGTGTCTCAATTAAACACTCTACATTAAATTCCTGAAATTTCTATGCTGCTACTTGTAATGGGGCAGAAATGTCAGGGTATCCTTGAAGTGGAGCACTCTTCTCCAAGGAACCCTGTGTAGCTTAATTAGCACATTTATTTCTTTCCCTGTGCCTTGTCTAAGGGCTTTCGTTATGTGAGATGCTTCCAGTTATTAGAAATCAGAGCCAGAAGTCAACTGATGAGCTATTGATCGCTCAAGCTAAATGTAATTTAAAGCAACAGTTATCTAAGCAGTTTGCAAAGCCCCTCTGGGGACTGTATGTGCGGGGATGCTCCAGGATGTACATCCCTACAGACTGTGTGCAGTGCAGCACAAGAGAGGTGTGCATTAAAGGATCTGGTCCTTTAATGGCCCAAAGTCATCACTATGGCAGTTTTTTATTCTACTGTAGCAAGAAATCAAGCAAAGAAGTTTTAAAACTGTCAAAATTTAGATATTTGTTTTGTTGGTGTGTAATAGGGGTTTTTTCTCAAGAGACAGTGAGGGACCTTCCCAATATCTTCAAGTAGCTTTATTGTCTGGAAGCCCCAGCCTTGGCTGTGTAATTGCCACAGCTGGGCTGTGAGGGAAATAGTCCTCATTGTAAGTCCTGGAGCCAGATCATGTCTCAGAGTCTCTGGCTGAATGTTTTTCATCCAAGGTGTAACTCACTAAGTAGAACTAGTTCTGATTCTGGCTAATGATATGTCATTAATATACAAGTCCTCTTAAATGTTTGCCTATGAATTGTGAGACTTTGACCCTGAGATACCAGAAATCATTCCAATTAGACTAAACACACATAATTCACATAGTTCAGTATATGGTGAGGTCTCTTACCAACCCTTTTCTGATCATAGCCATTACGTGAATGACAGCATGTGCATGTCATACTGGGATTTTCCACTTGGCCTTTATTCAGTACCAATCTGATAATGGGATGAAAAGTGGACTTGAGGAATGCAGTTCAAAGGACTTGCACTATTGAACCTGTATACCAAGCCTGGCTATATGGGTCATAGTAACGACTTGTGACGGTATCATAAACGGGCAACAGCCCATCCAGGGCCATGAAACACAAGATATATAGCCCACAGGTGGGACAGTGAAGAGGAGGAGCCAGGCAAGGGGTGCTTAAGGAGTGGAAGGCAGCCAAAGGATGCTATAGGAAACAACAGTGATGGCAATACTGTTCTGACAACAGTTTCTCTCTCCATTTCCCTGTGGAGACCTTGCTAAGTTAAACTTCTTATTTTGGTTATCTCTGCTCTTGGAAAGACTGTGGTTATATTTTTAAAGACCTGATTCCAAAATTGCTCCTAAATTCTGAAATGCTAAAGGAGTAAGGAATCACTTAAGTAAAAAATCTGTCCAGATTGTTGGATCTTAGGAAGCATGAGAGAGCTGATGCAATGTAACATACAGTGAAATGGGTCCTGGTTTATTGCCATATTCCATGCAGACACTGAAATACAGAAGCTTTCTGAAGAACAGTCTCATATCTTATGTGGTATTCATTGGTATATTTTACCCTGCATGTTAACAATGCGGTAAAACATTACTGCTAGCTAAAAATAATCTTGTTAATCTTGTTAAAAATAAAAACCACCTTCTTCAAAAAAACTTTTCAGTCCCCATCTGGGATGCTCTAGACTAACCCTTTTTGTTAAGGCAAACTTGATAGCCATATGTATTAATTCAGATTCAAAGACACTCGACCACCTCTCTGTATTGTCTGCTCACAGTAGATTTTTTATCAGATCCCACTGTACATGCTGCAGGACCCTCAAAGGTACTGTGGTTTTAAATGTTCAGCTTCTTATTGAGAAAATCAGTGCAGGTGTATGAACAGTGTGAGCAGAGTGGCAGCCAACAAGGCTGGCATGTACTGCAGTATCTCAGGAAGGAGCAGCCAGATCTGGGATGCAGTACAGTAGATGGTAGAATTTCTTTGTTCCTGTAATACTTCTTAAGATTCCAGATACTGTGATTTGTAAGGGTATTCCTACTTTAGCCAGCAGGCTGATCAAGAAAAGACAATTATAGGTCATGCACCTTTTTTCTTTTAGGGACAAAATGCTGTGCAACTTTGAGCACATCTTTCTTAATAATCTAGTTGTTCACATTTCACATATGCTCCTCCTGAACTGCCTATAGCAATATGCAACACTCCTCAGCTTATCTGTGTTTGGGGATTTCAAAGGCCTTCCTGTCTCTAATGAAGGAGAGGAGGGGCATTGTATGGACTTTCCATAACGTTGAACTCCATGCAGAAAATGCAGGGAACAACTTGTTCCATCACCTTCATTTAATATGTTGACAAACCAAGGCTTAGACAAGGCAAGTGTTTTGACCTAGTTCACCCAGGGAGCAATAAGGAAGTAAGTTAGAAAATACCCAGAAATTACCCAGGGAATTCTCCAACAAGGCAATAAAATACAAACGAGTCTTTTTGCTATGAACTGTCTGCAGTGTCCCACACCTCCATTGGCTTTGCACAGAGCTGACTTTGTCACTTTGTTCGTTCCAAAAAGCACTGTTTTAAAAATGTCCCTTTTGGTGAGTCTAAGCAGAGGAAAGATAATTGGTCACGTGCTCTGAGTGCTTCAGATGGGCTCTGGATGCTGTCTCAGGCAGCACACGACCTGACATGCTGAGCGGGTGAAAGGTGGGTGCGGCTCTGCCAGAGGTGCCTGGGCTTGTTGGGAGGATTGTTGCCATTCCTACCCACTTCTCTCTCTGTGGTATTTCTGAAACAACACAGGCTATTACCAATGGTTGTGTGATGTAATTCATTTAGCAGGGAAAACTCCCTCATAAAGTTTGTGATGCTATTTTCTTTGAGACAAGGCTAAGTGGGGAGATGGGCAGGTGAGCTGAAAATTCAGAGGGACACTGTCATCCATCCTGAAATCAAAGGTTCAAACAAATCTCCCACTGGAAGATCCTGAGACTGATGTATGTGCAAAAGCACAGACACGCAGCCTGCAGTGCCCTGGCCTGGCTGTGTACGTGCTACAAGGTTGGCATGGCAACACCAGTTTCCAGTGGGTGTAGGAGCATCCCTGCATCACAGCTCTACCTGCCATCCCGTTGCACCTCCCAAGTGCTGAAGGGGAGTGTCATGGGAGCCAGCAAAAAGCTTTCTCTCCCAAAAATAACTACTGAGAATAGGGACTACTTATCTGACAGGGCCTGCTATTGAAAAACGGATCTTTGTTCATATAAGCAGGAAAAAGACATTGAGGCTTATTTGTATTTCTGCCCCTGAGCACAAAGGGGTTGGAAAGCAGGCGGATCCCACTGATTGTGTGCTCCTCCTGTTTGGAGATGTAATCGGCATCCACATACTGTGCCACAGCCTTTCCTCATCTCTAGGGGTTGGGTTGGGGCTGGGAATGATGTGTGGGGATAGACCACCTCTAGTATAGAGGTGAAGACTCCAGCATCAGGACAGGGGAGGGCTGCTCCCTGATGCAGAGTCTCTCTCCATCTTCTGACATGTGGCACACAGTGCTGGGAGCAGAGTTTGTGGGGCATGGAAGAAAACACAGGGCCACCCTGTTCCCTGAATCCCAGCTTACCCAAGAGGAGAAAAAGCCTCTGTGTAAACAGCACAAATGAAACGGATGTTTCACTCTGCTACTGATAAGTTTATCAGCAAATCCAGTGCGCACTGTGGACCCCAAGGAAAATACAAAGAAAATATGTTAAAGAAAGAGATGTGGAGGGTCCTCAGTTAACCTCCAGCTGACCACACCCTGGGATCAGAGTGCTCTGGTCCATGCTCTGGCACATGTCAATCATTGCTCAGCTAACGTGACTCCAAGGCTGGGCCTTTGTCATTTGCAGCCACAAGGTCCAGTCGGTCCTGGGCTTCAGCTGTTGTATTGAGGTGAATGAACCAGGACTATGCAGAGGCATGAGGGAATGGGGAAGAATAGCAGGGGCAGGCAGGGAACACAACCGATGCTGAGGAGTACCGTGGAAGGCCCTGCTGGACCTTGGGTGAGAGGTGTGGCCGTGGCCTCTCCAGCTGGTATTGTCTGTGAATAGACCATTGTCCGCTGCAAGGAAGCAAAGAGAAAACTGTCTCTTCTGCTTCCTTCACTGTGGCTCTGAGCCAGTATTGCCTCACCAAGGGCTCGGCACCACCTCGGAGGTCTCACAGCTCCAAAATGCCTCGCCCACGTTGCCTCAAATGCCTGCTCTGGTGTCCTGTTACACATGGATCATTTCGGCTGACTGCATTTTGTTCCCTGCAAGTGAGTGGCTGGGAAGGAGATGTGTTCCACTGAGCTTATAATAGAACTCTTGCTTTGACCTCTACGACCGAGAGATTAACACCATTCCAGAATGATACGGTGCGTGTTTTTTAAGGGTCCAAAGGCAATTCCTGTTTACAGAGCAGGTCTGGAAGAGCCTCACAACATTCAGGCTGGGGCAGTGCCTGTGCAATTCCTTCCCTATCACCACTCTTTCAGGTGGACTTATGCCCTGCTGAGGGAGAACTTGAAACACCCCGTGGATGGCTGAGATAGGCTGTTGGGGTTGTGCAAAATCTCACTGCCTCTCTCTGAGACAACAGAATGGGGAAATTCCTGCACCTATCCCTTCTCTTTAAAGGAAATCACTTCAGAACTTCTTTGAAGTGATTCTTTCTGGGTTTGGATTTTCAAAATTTCTTTTAGGAACTACTTTTATGAGATCCAGAGAAAGGTTGCCAGTATTTATGGAAAATTAGTTATTGACAGTAAAGATGCATTTGCAATAGCCTTGAACTTCCTTCACTTATTCAGCTCTGCAGATACAGTCTTAAATATTTTGATCTATTGAGGTCCAACCTGCTAGTCCTAATTATGTGCTCATGCCCAGCATCTTTACCTCTAATGGGCACTGAGAGCTGGGCCTGTGCTACTGCTCCCAGCATGCCCATTTTTTCAATAAGTACAACAGGCTGAAAGCACTCTGAACAGGAAAAGTCTCCATCTGCTAATAGCATCAATCCTTGTGTTTTCAGTTATATTTCCAGAAACCATAGCATACAAGATCTCCCTTCTGAGTAAGTGTATTTTCATGTCCATGAAAAGCTTGATGGAAGAAACCATCTGAAGCTTTGTGAGCCAGTGGGGGATCAGAAGTGACCAGAGCCTGGAGTCCACAGTCTAATGTATTCCCTGGCACAGTCCTAAAGAGAAAATTGGTTATGTGTCTTTAGTCAAAGGAGTTATGCACTGATTCATTGTCATGGCCCAAAATTTAAGGTCCTTTTTGGAAAAAGTGGCCTATAATAAGCTCTCATGTTTACTTGTAAGATGTAGACTGATACCATGACCCATGGATGCTCCTCTAGGTGGGACATATTTAGATTGTTATTAACTATGACCTTATGTAAGGAGAGTCATGTTCATACACTGGCAGGGAACAGCTAAGACTAGAGTCAGAGGCAGCAGTTTTAGTTGATTTTGGAAACTTAAATTCAGATTTTTAGGTGCCAGTAGCACTGAAACAAGAAGATACATGGAAATCCACCGTTTAGGATATAAACAATATGGAGCTCTTCTTGAAGGAAAGGGTGAGGCACAATGAGCACATGCAAAGCTGTATTTACTCCAGAAGGATCATGCTGTGAGGTGATGACATGCCTTCCTTCCCCTCTCTACTTCTCATTTTCTCTCTGTATCAAGGGTCCCTGACCTTGGAAATTATTTACTTCTCCTCTGCAAACCATGACTCTCATTTCTTCTCTCTCGTGGTCTCTTTTTGAGCAAAGATTTTGATGTGTTTCAGCCAGTTGACTTCAGCCTCTCTGACCTATGCCCACAAGCAGTGACGGTGCAAATCCCTGCTGCCTTTACTGGCACCAGCCACATCCCAGTACAGCTGGTGTCTGCAGGGCTGGGGTTTTCCGAGGGCTCCTACGGCGGAGCAGGTTACAGACCGATTGAGACACGTTCCGTGGCTCAGCCACATTTGCCACAAGGGGGGGCGAAGAACAGAAACTGTCTGTGGAAATTTACTGACTCTGAAGACCTCATGACTTCTTTCTAAATCTGAAAATTCCCAGTATAATAAGAATAATTGTTTCTAAACCACCTGTGCAGCCTTTCACTACTTACCTGAATATCGCAGGGTCAGAGGTATTTTTTTTTGTCAGAAACACCAGGCCATCATTTGCCATAGGGTGAAACTTAAGGAATTCGTTAGTCAAGGCACTAGTTTCTAATACAAGGACTTCCACAGAGACATTGAATTTCAAATATATATTTTTTTCAACAAATCAGCATGTATTATGCCATCTCTTGTGAAATATGTGCCCATTAGGAGTATGAGTGGGAGCAAGTAAGGTTGTGAGGAATCTTTCTGCAACTTCTGTTTTCAAACAGTGATTTGCAAAGAAGCCGTTTTTTTCTTTTTTTATTTGAAAGGTTAATGTGTGTGAAGCCCTTTAAATCATCTGAGGTGGATCAGGGTTATGACTAAGAGATAAGAAGGGATTTGTCTGTCTGACAAACTTCCCCTCTGCTTATAGAGAAGGTTGGTATGTGCAGAAGTGGCAAAATACCACTAAGTGCAAAATGCAGGGTGTAGTGTAAACTGGAGTTCTGACAGCTCATGGACTGAGCAAAACCCCTTGAAATGCAAGATGCTGGGAGGCCCAGCTCTGTGTCCTGCACAAGAAAAGCCTCCAGTGATGTCTATAAGAAAAGTGCTCAGCCTCCAGCCCATGAAAGATCAATGTAATGCCTACTACAAAGCTGATAGGAACTATTAGGACAATTAATGTTCTTGGTCATTTTTATACTGGGTCATATCGTCTACCCATCAGAATTAATGCTGTTTATTTAAAAAACTGAGTGAGGAAGAGGGGAATAAGACAGGAGAAACGAGAGAAAAATGCCCTGAGTCTCTGCTGTGCCTCCAGGCAGGGCACAAAGTCAATCTGCAGTAATATAATTTCTAAGCAAGTCATAGCTAGGAGTGAAAACTGCAGTGGTGATCAGAGATGACCGGTGCAGTCAACTCAAGCACGGCTAAAGGCAACAGCTTCAGAGCTTGCAAAGCTCATCCAGGGCACCGTGCAAAGCCCTGGTAAGTGCCTGCAGTACAGTACAGGCTGGGTTTGCTTTAGTATTTTATAGATAATACTCTGTAAAGACAATGGAGTGGTTTGGGTGCAGCTGAAGTCATGTGGTTAGAGATCTGTCTACTTAGGCTTTTAGCACTGGGGATGAAGCTGGATATGTTCCATATGGTGTTCCCTATAGTGGGTCCAGTTTCTGCTGGTACTCTACTGCATTAAAATCCTAATTCAAATACAAAAAGTCTCTAGCAATTCAGCGCAGGAATAAGATATTTGTAGGTGGATAATTAGCTGCCTGGATAACAATGATGATCTGTTCTTTGCAGCCAAAATCTTGGTTTGGTACCTTTAGTGTAAGACAAAATGTCTTGAGATTTGATGTATTGTAAATTCTCTGTATCTATCCAGGAGAGGGTAAAGGAGATAATAGATAATCCCAAAGACCTCAAGAAAATTCATAAAACACTTGAGATCAGAAAATGAAACCCACGGAGAAAAGCAGATGCATTAAAGGCAGCAGGACTGCAGATTGCACATCACATAAAATGAATACAGTTCATCACACTAAATTGTTCATGCTCAGACCATGTATGTTCAGTTCTTGACAAAGTAATCTCTTTACAAAGCTCCATAATGCAGCAGAGTCAGCTAAGAACGAGTTATAAACAAAGCAGCTATTCAGCTGTCAAAGCAATTTTCAGCTATATTAAGGCAGAATGGGATGGAACGGGTTCTGCCGAGCCTTCTGCTGTGGCGGGGAGCCGGTGGCTGTGCATGTGTGTGCCTCGTGTGACAGGGCCAGCGTGCTGCCGGGCCGGCCGCCGCGCTCACACGTGCGCGCACACGTGTGCGGCCATCGCCCCTCGCCTTCCCCGGCTCTGGCAGAAGCTGCAAAGCGCTTATTTAAACCCTGTTTTCAGTCTGCACGTGGGGACGGCACTGAGGTCTGTCCATTCCGAAGATGTGTTTTGTTCCCATAGAAACCAGTGTGCTTTGGAGGGGAAAGGCAGAAGGAGACTGAGGAAAGCAGAAAAATGAGACAGACCAGAAGTGTGCGGTGTGAATAGATGGTTTGGGTTGTGGGGCTCTTCACAAAGTGGCTAAAGCCCAAAGGCAGTGAATTGCCTTATTTATTTGTGGGCATGTATTTCAAGAATAATTCAAATCCTTCCAAATGTATGTCAATTAAATGAACACAGCATCCTATTTCTTCATGTGCACTATCCCCCACCAGATAGGCTGTGTCAGTACTGCAGGGGCCAGGTTTCCAGCATGCTTTCTGCTGACACATGACTTTGATGTTTGCTGTGTCTCTGGTGTCATTAGCAGGTGTTTCCTATCTTCATCCCCAAACTTGGGAAGGAGGCAGGGCCTGGGAACCTACTGATTTCAACTAAGGTTCAATGAAATACCTCTCAAGTCTGCCAGAAAAAAAAGCTCTGCATGATCTGAACCTCCCAAGGGGTAGGCAGGGCAGGGAGAGGCATGCTGGAGCTATTCTATGATTTTTTTTTTTTT
>WEKY01032050.1:227763-264935 GCA_013390045.1 Picathartes gymnocephalus | reverse complement strand
AAAAAAAAAAAAAAAGTCTTAGTGGTATAGAAACAGATTTCAGGCACTTAACTATCTACCATCATTATGCTATAAGCTGAAAAGCAACTCTTTTCTTTGCACTCTGTGCCACCTGAAAACATTTCTTCTGTCTCAGGGACTCTCTGGAGAGGAGAGCTCGTACTTGTCAAATATTGTGGGAATAGGAAAAAGAATAATAACAGCAACAAATTGCTTAATCACTAACATTATCATTGCTATTATTATTTGTTATTATGAATATCATTTGCTGTAACACCTGTGAGGTTGCTGGCAATTTTCAGACACTTCACTGCTTTCACTTTGTTCTACAGAGTTCATAATTCAAGGACTGATGTCAGGGCAGAGAATATCAATCAGCAGTTTATGGATAACACATCCATAAATCAGCAAGCTGCCTTATAGCAACAGAATCACAATCCTAGGAGGGTTCATATGGAAAGCATGAAACAGATGAGCCCTGGATGACTGGACAGGGTGTAGGGTTTGGACTATGGTGTGATGGCCTAGAGCACAGATGGAGTGTGGTGCCATGAAATGCAGAGCTTGGAGCAGGTGTCTGGAAGCCTCTCATGGTTGAAATCTCTCATGGTGATAATAAATGCATGGAAAGGGTGCCAGAGTTTAGAAAGCTAAAACTTACTCCACACACAATGGGAGACCAGTTGAGGAATTCAGAACCTCAGTAAGGGAGGTTCTTCATGAGCCTTTGTCAGTGAACCTGATACAGATTTCATCATCAGCTACCCGCTGAGAATTTGACTAGGAAGTTCCAAATCCCCCATGCTACACGTATTGGAGTCCCAAACCACTGCTCTTTCAGACTCTTGTGTAATTGTGAGTCTTAGCCTCTCCTTGAGGATGATCCAGCTATCTTGTCAAGGAACTGCAACAAAACTGTACATCTCAGCTGACTTGGTTATATATCCTGGAAAACAAATTCCCTCTGCTCTTGAGTGTCCCTAAGGCAATTTTTGCTGCCACAGCCTCAGTTTCTCCCCAAAGAAAGGCCAGATATGTAAAATTGCTCCTTACCCAGCCTTAAATCCCATTTAAGACCCCAGAAAAATTTGGCAGGATTGTGCTGAAAGGGTGATTTTCCCCTTTGATGGCTGAATCACTGCAACATCTGTGTTGAGCTATGGCACAGCTCAAACACTGAGGGACGAGGGTGAAGATAAGAAATAAGTGGCCAATACCTCTTTAAGAGTCTGTAAGAGCGGAGTAATAAAAAAGAAATACAATAACTAAGATAATAAAAACATTATCTTACGGATTTTGTAGAAACCTTGCCTTAGGGACGCCACCTGGATGTGTTTCACTGACACAGCTGTTCAGACTTTTTTCCCTTTGCTACACAAAAAATAGAGGCATCTGAACAGGTGTTTGGGTTAATTTTTCAATGCCTTCAGTAAGTAAAAATAAAGGCAAATTACATGAATGAGCAATGTGAAACTGCATCCAAAGATGCTTTAAAAACTTTTCAGAATACTTCCTGGACCTCATCCACAGTAAATAAAGGTCTGTTGTTCATGGAGGGAGCTGAGTCAGAAGGGCAAGTAGGGCATTTTCATTTGTTTGCTGACCAGGTGTAGCATTATCTGTCCAGCATCCCTCCTCTGTACAGAGGAAAGACTCCTTTTGATCAGGGCAAATTGGCAGACCTGGTCATACTGGAATCAGTCCACAGTCACCCCATTGACTTCACTGAAATCACTAAAAATGTCATTAATTAAAACAAGCAAACAAATGAAAAAATCCCATCCTAATTTTGCTTAAATCCATTCATACATTCTGGAGCTGTCAGTCCCATTGCCTGCCAGGGAACTACTCCCTAAGCAGGTAGTTGAAGGGAGAATGGGAACATAGCTTGTAAGGGTGTCTGGACAGACATCATTTTCCAATGAAAAATGTAAAATTTTTTGTTATTTTCAAAATCTCTGTGTTGGGGGAAAGGGGGAGGCAGAGGACTCTGTGCTGATTTGTGCTGCCCCTCCTGTCACACAGCACACTGAGAGCATTCCAGGTTGAAAAGAGTCAGGTTTAACAGGGTGATGGAATGAAACAAGTGGGAGTTGTGATGTTTTTTGTTACCCAGTGTTTCACACACCTCTAGCGGCAAACCCTCTTCGTTGCCAAGACAACCCCGAAGAAATACGAAATCCAGAACAATACCCTGTGTACGAGGAGCCTCGTATTCTCTGGCGCACGCGCTCGTTGTGAATGTCAAGGGAAACACAGCCCTACCCTCCACAGCGACCCAGGTAAGACCAGGTAAAGTTATAGGTGATGTCTGTGAGATTATAATGACTTACATTTAGAGATTGTCTTTTGTCCTGGCAGCTACCAAAGCTCAAGGGCTGGCTCTGAGAGCCTGGGCACTGTATTCCTGCAGTGCAGCATTACCCAAGGCTGGACAGGCAGCACCAGGACGATTCCTGAGGCTGTCGTGCAAGCAAGCCAGGGCTGGGGTTCTGGCTGCTCTCCCCAGCCAGTGCTGCATATGAAGGTGTTTGCAGCAAGCAGGGAATGCCAGCCTGTGGTGATCTGCCTTTACAGCAGATTCTAAAGATTTCTCAGGCAGCTGAATGCAAGGTTGTGCAGCCATAAAGGTCTCTTTGCTCCATAACTGGGATATACCGAGCTGTGCTCTGTCTCTAGGTCAAAGGAAATATAAATGTGACTTAAGCCTCTTTGCTTAAGATCTTGGCTCAGTGCAGGACAGTGGAAGATCTGGAGCCTTGGGTTTGTTAATGCTTATTTATTTAAACCCAATGAATAAACCTCGGACAAAAGTCCAGGAGGTCAGAATAAATATCTGCAGGGACGTCTCTTGCAGGCAGGAGCCTCAGGAACTTTTTTGTTTCTCAGAGAAATGTTATGTGCAGCTTGCAATTTATAAGTTTTGCTTTTCCAAATTGTCTCCAATTCGTCTTTAAGATTTCCCTTGTATTCCCAGTGACAGGTAATAAGCGATAACCTTTTCCTGAAGAATGCTAGGAATACTCTTTTTGCTGTGCTTGAAGTTGTCATTGACCTCCTTGTTAGGAATGGCTGCACCCTTAGGAAGTAATGTCAGCTCCCCGTTTGGTTAAAGCTCTTTGTTAAATAGGGGAGCAGCACTTGGAGCTGGAGAAACTGGATTCCACATAGCAATGCATCCATTTTGCTGTGCACTCAGTGTGAAGACAAATCCATTTCTGCCTGCATTGAATCATAGCAGCATCCCAAAAGTAAGCAGAAGAAATGCCGACATCTTTTGCATCCTTGAGTTCTTTGGCTCTCTGCCTCGGTTCTGTCCTTTTGTATCAGCTGCCTGTCAGATGTTCCCTGCAGGAAACTTGGCAATGTTACAGGTGTATCCTGATGAACGTGGTCTTTACGTGGGCAGGGAACCCTAGGGGACTGCAGCTTTGTCTCTTCTGCTATGCTTCTAGAACCACATCACATTCCTCCTTTTGCAAGTGTGTGCTGAGATAAAACAACTCCAGGACTTTGGACTCTGAGAGACAGGTAGCAAGCAATGGTAGTTTGGTATGACAGGAGCACCACCCAGGCAGAACAAACCAGTTGGTGCTGAGAACTCTGTGTCTATACTATTGACACTTGGGGTTTTTAACCTGAGACTAGCATGAGTTTAGTCCTGTAGGATGAGCTCTGTATGGTATGAAGTGAAGCACAGTCAGCCAGGGATTCACTTCAGAAACACTTACCTGTTCCAGAATAAGACGCAGATGCAGATTAGCATTTGTGGAGCAGAGGGTCAAACTAATCAGTGCTGAAAAACAAGTGTTGCATATTTGAGCATCATAGTGAGACACTCTGAAGCAGAGATGGTTCTGCTTTGATGGCTCCATTAGCATGTCCAGAGCTTCAACTTCCATGTCCATGACAGTCTCTCCCTGGCTGTGGGAGTAGAAGCCTTATGAATGACACTTCAGGCAGCAACCCCAGAAGTAACAGTTATACACTGAGCCTCCTTTGTCTTCCTGAAGAACAAACTCTGCAGTGCACCGAGAGCCATCACACCTTCATCCTGTTAAAAGACACACCCTGTTAGAGCTTTGGGTGAGGCATCCCTGAGCTCAGGCCATTCTGATCTTCTTTTAGCACCTTAGAAACAAATTGAAAACTCCTCGCTGCTCAGGAACAAAGGAGTATGTGAAAGAACTGCAATTTCATAAACTATCGAGTGGGAGTTGGAGCTATTATAGAACATCCCGTTCCAAAAGGAAACAAATGACAGCCTGACACTGCCGGGTAGTAGTGACGTGTGCGGCCACAGAGTGAGTCAGCCTGTATGAGATTCAGATATGGACCTAGAGGGAAAACATTTATGGCAGCAGGACCGATCACATGCTCATAGATGGAATTACCTCAGCTCATTTTTCATGCGTGTGTTAATGTATTTGCTGCGCTTCTTCAGCAAAAGGCAAATAGTACAGAGGAAAAAGTCGCATGTAGGAGCTGCTCTATCTGTCTCTTCTTGAAGCCTCCTGCTTCCCACCCACACTCCTGCACAGCCAGTGATAATGTATCACGAGCTGTGTTTTGGTATATCACTGTTTCGTTCAGTAAGGTGGAATGTGCAGTTGTTATTTTTATTTTGTTATATCCCAAAACATTGGTCCAAAGGCATAGGTGAATTGGACAATTAAGTGAATTATTGTGAAATTATTTATTTTATCAGTGAAGTGATGTCTTGTTTTAATAGCTTAGCTCAGTTGAATGCTTGCATTCATCGAAAAACGAAAACTGAATCCTAAGGATCCTTTTAAGGCCTGAAAGGAGTCTGTAGAGCTTATTCTCTGGTACGTGGGGGATGTGTAATGATGTATAAATTGTGAAATGAATTGGCTGTTTACTGGAAAATTAGGGTGATCTCCTGGCTGTGGTCCAAGATAAGAAACCTTGGCCATGGTAAAGGACAATGAAGCTTTAGCAGGAGTTCTACCTTGAGAAGTTCCCATCTCAGCTTTTTTCCACACAGTTTTACTCCAGCTCAGCCCCCTCCCAGTTGTATCTAAACAACTCTTCATGTGACTTTGTAGCAAGCCACATCAGGAACTGCTGGTGGTTAAGACTGTGACCAAAATACTCTGTAAAATAGAAAGGATTTTGGTTTTCTTTCCTTTTTGTGTTTGTGTTTTGGTTTGGTTGTTTTTTTGGTTTTTTGGTTTTTTTTTTTGCATTTTGTCCAACTAGATCAGTGCCTGATCAGCATTGCCCCTGGGAACAACTGCTCCAGCCCAGCTGAAAGGTCTGAGTGTTGTGTGGCAGGGGGGATGCTGGCAGGGGCTGATGGTGGGAACTCTATGACAGCACTGCCACCAAAATCTGCAAATCAGGAAACTGTACCCAGTAAAACATTGCTTCATTCAGCAGCAAAACAGAACAGCTGCTGTGTCTCCAGAAGGAAAAGAAAAAAGCGGGGTGTTATTTGGCTACAGAGTGTGTAGCCAGGGTTGGAGGACAAGCTGGGGGAAGGATTTGGATTCGGGGTATAGATGGCTCTGGATGAAAAATGCCTCAAAGCAATATCAGGCATCAGGTGTTTCCCATCTCTTGTGCTAAAATCTCATAAGCATACATGATATTTCATGGAGGTTCAGCCAATCTAAAGCAGAATTGCAGGTCTGAGTTATAGTCTAACCCTCAAACAGCATCAAAGTAGTGAGCTGAGACCAAAAGCAGAATTCTTCTTGCACTGGAACTGAGAAGTTTGGTTTTTTTCCTCTCTGTGTACAATTGCCTTACTGATGTTTCAAGGCAAGGTTAGACTGGGGGAGCTCATCTGTCATCCCTTCCCACTAGACATGGAGGGTCTGTGCTGGTAGCTGAAGTCCATAGGTGAGCAAACCACTCTGGGATGGCTCTGACCTCCAGCAGCACTAGAAGGAAATGGCTAGAAAAACACTCCATTAGACATTTTGTTTATAGTAAAGCTTTGGCAAACCAGGCTGGCTGCTTCTGCCATAGAGCCTGAAGTAGGTGGGGTGCCTATCTCCCCAAAACGGCAAGCTCAGAGCTGGAGCCATCACCCCGAGCTACCATTATCTGCTGCATCCTTACATGTCCCCCCCTCTGCCCTGGCATGAGTACCCTCCCCCTTTATCAGTGAGGTGGCAGCATTTCATTTGCACAGCTGAGTGCTCTTGAACTGACTCTGTGCATCCACCAAGGTCATGCAGCCATTCAGTCCCTTGATGTAGTAGCCTCTGGTCAGGAATACAGGACTGCAATGCTGCTGGTGAGGCTTACAACACCAGAGGGATAGCTTCCCTGCAGTACTACATTGCCAGTATTGCAGAATGGTAATTTTAAACCCATAAAGAGCTCTTATTGTAGTCTCTAAGCAGACTTGAAAACCGGCCGCGACCTTTCTGTCCTGGGCTCAGACGAAGTGCCAACGCCATCAAAGAAAAAGGTGTTTGCAGCACTTGCCTGTGCCACTTCCCGGGGTGGCTGGCACAGGTAGTGACAGCCGGCAGGGCTTTAGCACCACGCCGGGGATTCTAGGAGAGGGTTTGCCTGCTGGCAGGCGTGAAAAACAGGGCTTCTGCAGCTGCTTCTCCGGTGGCTGACGGATGGCATCCCCCACAACAGGCCGCTTGCTGCAGCCGCGCTGAGCGATGCTCCCACCGACAGTCCCGGCCCTTTTCCTTGGCACAAAGCCCCGCTCCCAGCGAATGCCAAGGGCAGCCCGAGGAGGGCTGCGAGGGACTGATGTCACTGCCCAGCCTGCGGGCGTGACTCATGCGGGGAACAGAGAGCTCTTCATGGGCCGCGGAAAACACGAGCCCGTGGGAGGGCCTCGCTCCAGGAGGGAATGAGACAAAGGTCCGGGAATAACCCAAGGAGCTCCAGGAGGCTGTTACACCTCGGCCCCCAGCACTGAGGGTTGGAAGGAGGTCACTTATTTCGGATTTCTTCCCTTGGGTTGTTTTGAACAATTCTGCCCTTGCTTTAAGAAAGAATCAGGGCGGGGAAGGATGGATTTATTTGAGAGGAATTCCCCGCACCTCGAGCTGCCTGAATTAGGAGCAGGGAAGATGGAGCAGAGGAGGATGGTATGTCCTGAAAGGTGCGTAGGGAGGGAGCTCAGGCTCCCCCAGCAGCACGAGCAGTCGTGGCTGAGACGCATCCCTCAATAAGATACCTCTGTAGGGGTGTCTCGCTGCCCCTAATCCGCACTGGTGGATGTGCACAGCACCAGGGTAGCGTTCTTAGCAAGGCCCAGATGAAGAAAATTCCATGAATGAGAACAGGGATAACCAAACCTGCTGCTACCAGACAAGGGAGGGGATTCCCAGTGTCTGACAGAGGTGTTATGATGGAGAGGAAAGGGAAGAGCTGATGCTGCTGCCTTGCAGGGAATTGGGCTCACGGCACCCCTTCTCTGTTTGTAGAGTCAAATTCATAAAAGTAACAGCATTTGTGGTCATGGTGATATGGATGGTAGTTTCTGAGCCCTTCCGAAAGTCTTTTGAGATTGCCTAAAGGAAAGGATCAAGTACTGATGACGATAGAATGTATTATATCTAATTATATGAGCCCTGAAATTGGCTATTGCCCCCTTCTTCCCTTGTTCTGATATAACTGGATGCAGGAAGACATTCACAAAAGAAGTAGTGTTTCTGTGAACAACACTGTGCAACCCATTTTTGCACATTTTCATTAAAGGTTCAGAACCAGCAGATTTAAATAATCCTACAAACTTACATAGAGTCTAAACTGGCCGCTGCATCTGAGTCTTCTAAATTTTTCTTTTATGTCTGCAAGTAACCAAGTGAAACCTTCAGATTTAAATACTGTTGAACTGTAGGACTTGGGAAATTCAGATTTTACTGTACATCAACTTCTGAGCCTGAAATTAAGATTTGTTATTGTGACTGCACATGCTGGGAATCAGGATGAATAGCAAACATGCAAATTCAGTTCTTAATTGTGAGCTACATGGAATCAAAAATAGACAAGTCAGTTCCAGTAATGGAGAGGCAAGCAGAAGCACTGAATGTGATTTCCTATAGATGTGAGGTCACACTTGAATGCGGATATGGTTGTCAGGATTTTGTAAAAATGCTCACAACTGCAAGGTTTCATGGATTTTCTCATGACCAGAGATTTGCACAGTGTTTACTATTTGCTATTCACTGCTATCACTTTTCACTAATAGAGTCAGGAAAACAATGTCAGGTGACTGGTACAATTGATCAACCCATCTAATGAATAGTTAGGACTGAATAGTGGGGCAAAGGGACAGCAAATGCGTTCAAGTGGGAAAGTGATGGCCCATGATTTTTCTGGGAAACAAATACATTTTGAAAAAGATCAGCTTTAGTTTTTGAACTAACTAAGATAGGGTCATGTGCTAAATTTGCAATTAATATTTTTTTAAAGAATAGATCAAACAGCTCAAGCAGATTTCCTCTAACTGACAAGTTCCATTAAACAAGAAAGCTCATTCTTAGTAGGAGATTTTAATATAACACTGAGAACAGAGAACAAAACAATGAATGGAAACATATCAGCAGTCGATTTCCTGAGTATTCAAGCCTGCATTATACTTTGTTCTTTGCTACAGCCACGGCTCTGTAATTATCAAGCGTATTCATGGGACTTTTTCCTATTGACACTCAGCATGAGTGTGGCTGGAAAGAGATTAAGCTTTTGTGGTAGCCATTTGAATTTGTCTAAGTAAAAACAACCTGCAGAGCTGTGGGGAGCTGTATGTCTCAGGGGATTTGTGATGGTCTGCAGAAGCTGTGGGTCACAGGTTCAGACCTGTGTGTTGGGTGTGTGGTGCAGGGCCTGTAGCACTGGACCCCTGTGGCTGCGGTCGCTGGCATAGTCAAGAAGCAGTGACTGATGACGGAGCAGATGCTTCAAGTTGTTCCTCTGTAATATGACTAAGACATGCTTGTTGGACCATGAATGGCATCACTGGGTAAGCCACTGCCCATTGGCTTTTCCTCAGGAAAGGTACTTTGTTCCTGCAAGGACTTCATCTAGTCTTTCTTGCAGACACTATCGCTGCTTCTCTAGTGGTACTCCAAAATAACTCTAGGCCAGGTTATCCCCTCTCCATGCTACCAGTGGAGGATCATTTTGTTATTAACCATTGTCTTCATGCCTCTCATGCACACTGTACCTGGGAGTCCACTGCCATGTGGGATTTCTGGGGATCAGCCTCTTGACAGCCTTCTGTGCTTGTTTCCCTCTCTGCAGGTGATATGGAGAGATGTAGTGGTGAGTGAGGAGCAGGACCTGGAGCCTGCTGGTGATGGGCTGTGAGGAAGGAATAGGAGTGGTGTGTGGCAAGTGGACTGCAGGAAGAGGGAACTGTGCGCTGGTAGCATCTCCAATCTGAGGAAATCCAGAATGTTCATGTTAACTCTTCTGGAGCTTTGATTTCATTTGTAGTAACCTGGAGTTTCCTTTCCACAGTTGGTCAAAGCTGTGCCCATCCAGTATCCAGGGAGGAAATATCTCTCTGGGGGAGCACCATGTCTCTGCTGTTTGGTGCAAGTGTGGGCAGCAATTCAGCTCCTCAGCTTGTGGCCTTGCTTCAGTCCTCAGATCTGGGCAGGTACCATGTCTTTTTACACAGTTCCCTGTTTCTGTGTAAACAACCATTTTAGCCAAAGATGGAAAACCAAAATACTGTTTACTTAGGCTCATTTACAGTCCCATAGAGCAGGAGTAGTAGTGCCAGTGTTGTGGCTCAGCTCCAAATCAGGTAATTGCTGTGCATTCTGCCCTACTTACACACCCCCCATAGTTTCAATTAAAACAATTGTTTTCATTTTTCTCTCCTGCCCTGTCAAGTATTAATATAGCTGCTGCTAAGCTGCTCGTGTGGTCCCTCACCTAGGTGTTGTGTTTCCATGGTAAAGACAGACATCCTCATGTGCATACCTGGACCAAATGAATCCCTATTGGCACAGGCTGATGTAATTCCATAATAGAGCTATGTTGATCTGCACCACGTGAAGACACAGCTTTCCTATGCAGAGAGACACGTTCTTCTCTCAAAATAAACACTCTGAACTATTTATTTTTCTACTTGATTTTCATTGCAAATAACATGAGGTTTGGGTAGTCATTCACAGTTCTGGTCACAGTGGTGGTCTCTGGAGAATACAACATGCCTCCTTTTAATGTGCTTCCCCCCAGCTGTTCAAGAGTGGATCTATAAGGATATCTGGGCTCTTTCACTCTTGGCTGTAGTGTGGTAGATAGAGTTCATGATGTGTGATATTTTATGTTATTAATTGCTGCAAAATGTGTTCTTTGGAAACAAATCTCTCCAAATTTATCAGGAGAATTAAGAACATGAAAGGATGCCTGAAAGCTACACAGCAACAGGAGATTACATGCTTGCAGCTTAAGCCACCTGGCAGATTGAGCATTCATGTTCACAGTTGAGAGCTCCAGCACTTACTATGCTGTTTATGTGATCAGGAGAGCCTTCCTTTCATCTGATAGAGAACTAGGCTTGAAATGGCATGTGCTTGAGCTGGTGGGCTCTGTGTCACACACTGGACTCAGGTTTGCAGTCTGATTTACTGCAGGCCCGCTGTCAGGTGGCCCATCAGATGGTTGTCAGCATCATATGCATGCGCTGAATGGATTGATGTTTGTGTGCATGAAGGCTTGAGCTGATGTTGGCTTGGGTTGCTCTGCTGTTCAAGGCTGTGGTGGCTGGTGTCATGGAGACCTTTCTAGTGACTTCACAGGGAATACAAGTAAGCTGTTATATTTTATGTAAAATAAGCAGGCATTGCCTTTCCCAGCACTCCTTTTGGACAGTTTTCTGAAATGCACAGAATACATTCATGTCTTGGTTCTCAGCAGACAAAGAAGCTGGGAGCAGATCCTCTGCAAACATTGGGTTGACTCACATAGGAGGAAGTTGAGTTCCCTATCCATATCTGTCTGGCACTATATAGGATATGCGATACACTACTGTGCCTCTGTGTGTCCCACATGAGCTCTGTCTGTCCCTAAAAGAGGATGTGAGTCTCCTGTAGGTCCTGACTTTTACCTGCCTTAAGGGGGTCACAAACTTTCAAATAGCTCTAGATGCCTATATTCAAGCCCACCCACTGGTGACGTGCTCCAGCTGAACAAATACTGGCAAAGTTTGTCTTTAAAATGAACCTTTGGAAAATTAAAAGATGTAAAATTTTCATTCTTGATGTATGCTAAGGCTGTACCTCAGTACTGGTGGGACTTGGACTGGCACCTTCACAGCTGAGTGGTCTGGTTTGGAGAAACCTGGAAATAGAGTGAATGGGCAACTGACAGGTGTCTGTCAGCATCTCTCATGCACTGAGGCAGGGTTTTATCAAAGTGCTGGGTTTACATTGTGGTAGCTCCTGCCCTTGAAACTGCTCTCAGAGTGGTACAGGCTGCAGTAATCCCAAAGCCCTTCTCACTATATCTCTTATGTTAAAATGGCCAAATATCTGGTCCAGCAGGACATCGTTTGTAAAAGTGGTACAAAAAGTTGCTGTATACTTCTCAGTACCATAGAAAATGCAGAACAGTATAGCACAAGGCACAGAGACCATTTTATCTCAACTCCAAATTCTCATGATTTCAGGTAAACCATCCTGACAGTTTTCTACCACATTGATGGTTTTTTTCTTAAAATTTTATTTTTATCCATATGGGGAAATATTTTTGTATATTCAGATTCCCAAGGCTTCTGAATTTCTAAAATGACAGTGGCACTGTAGGTCTAAAATGACAGTCAACGTGCCCTGGAGCTGACCACCAGTCATTCTTCCTTGTGCAGTAGCTGTTTGCAGAGTCAGGCCAATTCTTTATATACAGGTTTTTTTACTCCCTTCATGCAAAACAAAAGGGTTTGGTTGTTTTCCCAAAGCAAACAGTCTGTGTCAGCTGTCTTGCACTAACAGAAAAAACAACCAACCAAAACAGCATGAGCTTTTATATCCACGTCCATGAGTGGCAGGTCACAGGTTCCCTGCAGAAGTGATGGGGAAGGTAAACAGCTCAGAGCACGCTGTGTTTGCCATGCCATTCCAGTGCACAGCAATAGCTGTCCCCAGCCCTTCTACCCCTTATGCAGCAAATCACATTCTGCTGTGTAAATAGCAGTTAATAAAAAGAAGCCAAATGATCATTATTTACTAGGTTCTAATTACAGCCCGCCCAAGATGTTTCCCTTGCACGAAAGGTCTGTAGGAGTTTAGGCACTATAAGCTAAATCAGGGAAGGTTTTTACTTGGGCTCAACATGAAAACAAATCAAATGGGAAGGAATACACCTTTCGTATCACACTCTTCCAGAAAGGGAAAGTTGTAAAAAGACAAAAGCCCAAAACACTGGAAGGTTTTATTTGTGCTGAGCTGTATTAAGCCAGTTATTATCCTATCAACTGTGTAGCCACTGTTTACACAAAGTGAAAGATGGCACATAGGAACACGTACCAGCAGGCTGTGTTTTCTGATGAGGCCCCACAGTGCTAGAGCAGGAGCAGGGGGCCGGCTGCTGTCCAGGTGTCCCCTTGGTGGCTCACACTGGGGTTGGAAGGGATTGGCCACCTGAAAATTAGAAGAGCCTTAGGGATGTATTGCACTTAGGTGGCTGCCTCTGTGGGATAAGGTTGGCATTGCCATTTCTCCCCAGCCATCCCAGAGGAGGGTTATGGTTTGGTGCCTCATGCCTGGAGACAGGTGGCCAGGAGCAGGGGTGTTTAGGCTGCACTTTTGGTTAGGGCAGTTCAGTAAGAGCAGCTCATCGATCCTTGACACTGGGTGATGTTTGCAAAGGGTGTAATTGCAGTATCCCGCCCAGCTTTTGCGTGGGCTTTAGAGTAGAATGAGCAGATGGAAATCAGGTTTATACTTCCCTCACCTTCTTGAAATCACTCCTCAGAGAATTATTTACCAGGTAGTGTGAGCCTGGGTAACATACTCTGGACCGTAACGAATCACAATATTGCTGACGGAGACCTGGCCTCAGTTGGGCACAGAGGGAAAAAGGGTAGGTTTGAAATCAGTTTGCTGTCTGACCAGTTGCCAGGGTGGAGGTTTTAACAGAATGGATGATACTGTCCCTTCTTAACTCAAATCCTGCCAGCCATATTTCACACCATCTGGAGTTTGTGCAGAGCCCCCTGTGGGAAGGCAGCCAATAAAGAATAACAATAATCTAATCTTGCCATGATAGAAGTGTGAATAACCATTTCAGAGTCTGACTGGAAAACTACTGCAACCTGTCAGTGCTCCTTAGATGGTGGCCGAGAGGGCACCCGATGACACGCTGAAAAGTGTGGCTCAGGAGATAAACAGGAGTTGGTTCACACCAGACGCCGAACTGAAAACAGTGGGATTTTCACCAGCTGAAACAAAGGACAGAAGGAGAATGTAACTGCTGGGCTTGGGAGAGGTGACACCTCCATCCACACTGATCCCCACGGACATTAAGGCACTTGGCACTCTTTGGGAGGGCTGGGGCTATGTTTTGCAGCAGTTGCTTCAGAGCCACTATCTTTTAAGCTTTTGCAGCAGTCTCTGCTGGAAACCTTTGGTTTCACGCTTTTTATTGTTTCTCAGATGGAATGAGAGTTTGTCTGATCTTTGTTTTCCAGTGTTGTGGAGTTCCTATTGGCATTTTTTTCATCCCACCCTGAAAAACAATTTTCACATAGCTTTCCCCACATTGTTTATAATCAACGATTTCCATGTAATGGGTACTAAAAATTTTAAATGGCAGCTTTTGGGACTCACTGGTGCTTGGGAGACAAGAAATGTGCTTTAGTGATGTTCATGGCTTGACATTAACTTGCTTACTTAGCAGCACCTAAAAAGAATCCTGGAATTCACCAATATGAGTATGCTCTTTGTCACCACTTAATTCTCCTTGCACCACACTTTATCTTACTTAGTCCAGTGCATTATAGATGCTTCCAATTTTCATCCATTTTTTTCTTTCAGTCTGGCTGCTACCAGGACTGAGGATAACTACACAAACCTGTGTCTAACTGTCTGAATAAAACCTGTACTTCACACTGCATACAGCAAAATTATGCTTCTTTTTTCAAAGGATGTTCCCAAAATAGACACAATTTAAGGCAAAACAGAATGACTCCCCTTGGCAAACAGGTGCTCCACAGCACCAAAGAACGATGTTCTGTGGCGCTTTTACACACTCACAGGTAAAGATGTGGGAGTGACTTGCCCAAAATTCCCATCAGCAAAAGCTGCCCAAGCTTGGCTTCATCTTTATGGGAGTATTTAGTTTTCTCTAAACTTCTCCAGCAGCCCATAGCAGGTGTTGCTGTTGGGTAAGTGTTGTGAAAGAGTCCCAGAGCAGGGCTTGCTGTTCCTCTCTGTTTAGGTGAAGGGGTTTCCCTATTGTTACTGGCACTGAAGTGTGTGGACCCTTCCTAGGCAGGCTTCTTGGTACATGAGAAGTGATGCAAGTTGTGGAATCATGCCAGAGCTTTGTTGTCACTCATGGACAGAAGGGGCTGTTGGTGGGGGAAAATTCCTCAGTGTCAGCCTGCCCAACCAGCAGCCCGGTTTCTGCTTTGTGCTGGGACTTGGTGTTTTGGCTACCTAGAAACTACTCTGGGATGAGGTACAAGGACCTTGATAGGATTCAATCTCTGACTTGAGTGATTTCAGCACTATTTTGCACCTCTTCCATTTTGATTTCTAGCCCCATTGTCTTTTGGAGTCTTTTAGGCAGCAAGTTTATTAGGGGAGGGATGTGACTTTTAGAAAACTCATATTTGTTTCAAACCAGAACTAACTTCACTTTTTCTAGTTCAGATCAGTGGAGTTACATCCCTAAATCACAGGGAGTTAGAACAGAGATAGCCCCTGTAGCACTTTCTCTCTGCAGTACCTTGCACAAAGACAAAAGTCATAAAAGAAGTCAGGTGAAGTTTTTGGAGTGGTTATCACCAAGTCATATACTGATGGGCTGATGGTTTAAATTCATTGTAAAATGTGGAGTTCAGAGCAAACAGCCCCAGCATCACTGTCTGGAGCTTTTAAAGGATGCCATTGCTTGATAACCAAAAGCCCAGTGACAAACCCTTCAGATCCTTTATTGAGTGTGTGCAGAACAACCACCATCATTTAAATCACCATCTTGGGTTGCTCAGTGCTTCAGAAAAGGGCAGTTTGCAAGCATTGCCCAGGGAAAGAAGATGAGCCCTGATGTGCCATTCCAAACCATGTGCCTGGCCTCTATGGACCCAGCTGTAGGCAAGGGCTGGGGTGAAGCATGTCGTGGGAAGGCAGATAACACAAACATGAAAGCAGCACAAAACATGAGAGCCTATAAATAGCAGGAAATAAAGAACAATACTGTGATAAAATCCATAAGACAATAAAGACCAATGTGGGAGAGACCATTTCCCCCCCACCCTTCTCCAGAGTTTCTCCTATTTCCCAAAGCTGCAGAGATCATCTGACTGCTGTGTGGTACACACCAGTCAGTTAAGCACCAACTCAAGTGCTTGGAGCCGTACACAAAGTATTTCAAAACCCTGTTCCTCTTTCTTTCTTGATGTCCTGCCATGACTATTGTGGTATTTAAAGCCATTCCCAACTCACCAGCTCGTCAGAGCAAGGAGAAAAGAGGGAAGAGGAAGGGGGAAAAAAGCCCTACGGAGATTTATAGTCATTAACAGCCTTTATAGGGTTTCAGACATTTTTGTGGTAATTCTTTGGAAAGGACACATCCATGATGAGCTGGGGTTTATTTTGCCACTGGCATAAGAAATTAGACTGATTCCAAGAAAATATTTGCTGTTTACCAAGAAGAGGGCAAATGTAACTAGAAAATGGCAATGGATGTGAACTGGGAACCTTGTTTAAATTTTGGGTCATTCCCAGCTCCTGTCCTGGCCCCTTTGAACTGGATCCTGCACAAAGAAAGTCTCTGGAAGCTCCTCTGCAGAGAGAATCTATGGCTGTGCAGTGGGCACTACAAAGCTCCCTCCCTTCACTGGCAGCAGGAACTGAAGATGGTTAATTACCCTGAGAGATAGCCATCACTCGTAAACCTGCATCTCACAGGAGCGTGTCCTGTCAGGAGGCAACCATTCTGTGGGCCCAGAATGTCATGAGGACAGCTCACAAGCACCCATATTCCTGTTTTGGAGTGTAAACTTCTCTGGGGAACAGATTTTCCTGAGTATTTCTGCATGATCCTGTCCCGTGGTGCCCTAATTTCTGAACCAAATCTTCCAATGGAGTAACACTAACTTGTGTGAATGGCGCTAGGCTGATTTACAGCAGGGGAGGATTGAGGCCTTATTGTAAGGAACAAGAGGATTATATTGGCCTCAGAGTACATGTCAGAGCTGGGACTGGAACTCAGGAATTACTAAGCAATTTTCTCAATTGCTTCTGTTAGCTTTAAAGAGGGAGTTGTGTTGAGGAAAAACTCCAAGAATATCCGATTTAATGGCAAATCCACTCTCTTTTTTTTTCCACGACTGGTTCTAAGATGTCTGCCTACTAATGAACGTGGCTTTTTGTGCTCACACAATGGAGTTGCTCCCTCGTGGCCCACCCAATCCTCTTATAGGATCCCACCAGGGAGATGCAAGGACAAATTTGGAGGTGATGCAGAGAGAGGTTCATTATGCAAAAGGTGACTGTTTTGACTCAGAGGGTTCAGAGGTGACAGTAAGGTCTGAGGAGCTCTAACTAAAGGGTTGACTGGCTACCACTAGTGCTACATCACACTCCATCGTGTGGCATGGCGAACAAATGGGGGATTTATATTCCCCCACCACTGGGGGCTGGATATCTGCCTACATAGAAGCGTGTCCCACATTATGCTCTACAGCCTTAGGTCCTTTCATGCTGTGTTGTGCAGTTTTCAACTCTGTTTTATGGAGACAGAAAGCCTCAGATGATCTCCCCTCAACCCCATGGGCTGCTCGTTTCTTCTGAGGTCATGTTTTGATCTTAACTAAAGTTCAGAGTTTCGTCTGTAGGGTAGTGGGTCAAATATTCCTGTTCCACCATTTTTGTCTTTTTTTTTTTTTTGGTCAGATATGAACACTTTGTGCAGGGAGATGAAGCAATTCAGCCAATTCATATCTTCTTACTCCTACTCAGTGCTTTAACCTATGTCCACCATCTTTCCTGGACTACTGCAGTGTTTGTAGGACTTTTGACTTCATTTGGTTTATGAAATTTTGCTTATTCTGCCTTTCTTGGTCATTAGCCCACAAGGCAGCTTGCATGCTTTTCTGTATCCAACATTTCTTTCTGCCTTTTTTTCCCCCCGTTTCCAGAAGGACTTGTTCCTTAGAACAGATGAGCCGCATACTGAGAAAATGAACAGGCCAGATTGTCTAGTGCTCAGCACCCACCACTGAGGACAGATTTTTTGGAGAACTCAGTTTCCAAGGAGGCATCTAAATAAGTGACAGATACTCAGAAGTGGAAATGTGCCCACTTCTTTTGGTGCTCAACTAGTGCTAGAGCTGCTCTGAAAAATCTTGCTCTGATATGGCTGTTCTCCTTCACTTATTCCACAAGACTTCCACATCTCCTCTCTTGTACTCTATTTATGGCTCTCTGCCATGCTCACCCTCATGCCATACTCCATCCTGCAGGTCTCAGCTGACCTTCTCCTGCTTGTAGCCATGTTCTTCTGCACCATTAAAATGTCAGCATGTACATAGACTCACATTTCTGTCAAGGGGCCCATTGGGGCTAATGTCCCCAAATGCAGAACACATGTGCAACATAAATTAATTGTTAAGGCTCATGCTGATTGAAGTTTGCAGGATATACCATATGTTTGAAGTGTATTGTCCAAGTTTAGATCTTAAATTCCCAAGGGCAGGGACCACTCCTTCCTCTATGTTTACATAGCATCAATGAGACCAACAGTGGTTGGGTCTGATATACATTAACCTCAGCCAATGCATTGTTAAGTTTAATAATGACTAGTTAACATTAAAGCACAATGGATAAAATATATAGACAAAGACCTTTCTTGGCAGAAATTTTTGTCATGTTTTTGATGCCAGATTCCTACCCAAGTAAATAGTCCCTGGCCATCTGAATCATTGGCATTTTCTTGAAAAATTCACCCCTTATATTGCACCATCCTGGTTTTTGCTTGTTCAGGAACTGACACTAAGCCATGGATCACTATTTAGGGTAACTTAGCCAGAGGCCACCTAAGTGAAAAGTCTGGAATAGGAAGGCACCTAAATGACATGACAGACAGTGAACTCAGGGAATCACAGAGCCAGGGTGTAAATGGGCAAAGGAAAATAAAGGTTTTGAATGCAAGAACTTAATGTCATTTCTTATTATTTATCTCATGACTTTGTATCTCCCATAAACCACATTCAAAGGTTACTGTACACAGGCCCTCCAGCAGGAGCATAAGAGAGCTATAGGAATAAATCCAAACTCCATCTGAACTGACAGGCTGTTTTTCAGTGCTAGTTATGCAACATGTTCATACCTCTAGGTATAGGACCAGTGGGATTTAAACTTGTACAGCAGATGGTCCGTGCATCATTGCTGGAATGCGCCGGCTGACCCTAGGGCAGAGCCTGAATGGACTTCAAAAGAGAGACTGAGCATGCTTCAAAGTGTTATTGTTTAAATGTTCCACTAAATGGGGACTCCGGAACAAAATATCTAGCTGAGGTCAGTCTGAAAAATGTCAACACGCATAATGAGAAAACAGTGTGTTGTATGAGAAAGAATATTTCATAGGGGTATTCTGGCTATTCTGAGTTGAAAAAAACCACTTTTTTCATGCGTGTCAGCAGATTGTCATAATCTAAGTGTCTTTCCTCGTGAGCTTCATTTGCTTTTGTTGGAAAGAACAAGGTCTGTATGTGAAAGTCATAAATACCTGTGGAAAGTGTGCTTTGTCCACAAACAGGTACACTGGGAGAACTGTCAAACAAAGTTATGGCAAAGGTGTGTTGCAATACAGCATTGACATGGCCTTGAAAGCCACCCTCCCACTCATTTCAGAGGAAAACATGTAAGGACCTTATATTTGGTTTGAGAGTGTGATCCTGTGATTTCCAATCATTACTGTGTTCTGTTTTGTTCCTCCCAAAGCCCATAATGCCCTCTCATAACACGTTCTTTCACGGGGGTAATCCACAAGTTTTGGCTTCTCCTAAAGCCATTCAGGGAGGATTTCAATAGGAAAGGGATTGGGTTCATGTTTAAATCAGTAGGTTTAATATCATGAAGGAAGATTTCTTAGGCAAGTCAAGATTAACGAGATAAGGACTTCAGTAGAAAATTCAAGATTCAGCTTTTGGTGTG
The DNA here is from genome assembly GCA_013390045.1 of Picathartes gymnocephalus. Lineage (NCBI taxonomy): Eukaryota > Metazoa > Chordata > Aves > Passeriformes > Picathartidae > Picathartes > Picathartes gymnocephalus. Next base: position 245,601 of record WEKY01032050.1, on the reverse strand, counting down.
CTGATCCCTGAGCTGCATCTTGGGTGTTGCAAATATCAATGGTCTCCATGTTGGCCACTGGAAATTCAACATGGGTGGCTAAAACATTTCCTTTGCTAGAAGCAAAGAGCAGCAACCTGAACTTTCACAGCATCTTGTCCTGCTGGGGCATGTCTCTATCTTGATGGAGACACATTGCAATAACACAGATTAAAAGCTAACCCTCCCTGCAAACGTAATAAAGATCCAATGCCAGGAAGAGCAAACAAGACCCATGTTAAATAAAGGTCTCGTTTCTTTCACATATCAATATTCAGTAAGATCAGCTGACTTGGCATGCTGGGGTGAAAAGAAAGCCACCAGGCAAGGTAAAATACTGAAAGGCTCTGAAGTGAGGTATCGTTAAACCAAGAAGGTAACTTGGGCTTGTTTGTAGATTCTCTGTGTCTTTGTAACATGTTGTAACTGACACAAAACTTGAATAGCAATCAATGTAAGTGGGTCAAAAATAGCATTCACACCCTCCCTGGAGTCCCGGTTGTTGCACCCAGTATCACTACTCAGCTGTTAGCTGTGGCCCAGAGTAAGCAAAAATCCTGTAACCTTACCTAACCGAGTGTGAATTCAGCAAAGCTTTCAGGCTTTTTCTTATCTTCAGCGTATGCTTAACTTCAGTAAGTAGAGAAACTCTTTGTTAAATAAGACTTTTAAACCTGCAGAGAGCTGATAAAAAGTCAGAGTTTCACCTTTTTTATCCTGTTTGCCAAGTGCTACAAATAGCTGATACTTGATGTGTAGATTGTTGCAACTATTCAGTGGCCAAAACTCAAAAGTGTGTCAGTAAGTTAAAGGTGATCTATTATCTCAATGTTCCCAAAGCAGAGAAGTTACAACACATTTCTGATTAACATAATTTGTTTTAGGAATTCTGGTTCTCTGGAAATATTGTCACTCCAAAACAAATGCACTCTACAAATTCTCCGAACATCAGCTTGTTAAAGTGCTCATGGAGAACAAAAAGTACAAGTCAAGACAAAGTGAGTTTGTGACAAAACTTTGCACAACAGGGAAATAAACTCCGGTAAACTGAAGGAAAAGATATGACATCTATTACTCAGTTTGTATTTTTACTCGAGTATAAGAGGACTATAAACATTTTCTGTCAATAGCTTACAAAGAAACTTGTTCTGAAAGTGATGCATGGTGAGAACTTGCATCTAAATTGGGTATATCTAAATTAGACTGAATACAGAACACTCCCAAAGGTGGCTTTTGGTTAGAGCTAGCCAAGGAACACAGAAAAGAGTTCACAAATATTGAAAGAAAAATCTCTCCCAAACCTCACAGGCTCCTTCCTCCACGTGCTCATTGTACACGAGTATTTTGGGGATAGCATGTTTACTCGGGTTTGCACTTTGCAGGCAAGTGGTCCCCAGTTCTTGCCCAGAACGTGCTATTTGGTATTCTCCTCTTAGAGTGCAACCATGGCCAAGTGTTTTGCTGAACAAGGAAGGACTTTTAAATGCACTAGGTGAGGCCTACAACACTGCAGCTCTGGCTTCAGTAGGTGGCAGGGATTCTTTAAATTCTCTTGCTCCTTTACATTAAGCAAACAAACAAAATTCCCAAACCCTGAAGCCCACAAATTATGTATATAGCCAGACTATGTAATCACAAGTTCCCCTTATGGTTACTTTTATCTTCCCTCTCACTCAAGCTTTCCTCTGCCTATATTGCTGCTGGTCTTTATTAAGCCCCACGTTCTACAAACATTTATGCGCATGATTTACTTCATGCTTTTAAGCAGTTGCAGAGGGTTCAGTAGGTGTTAAATAGATAATGAGCTAGAACACAATAGAACTGCATATCTGCACAGATCAGACTAAACCCAGTGAAGTTACAGCTGTGCAGAAAGTTCAGCACATGGGGAAGAGTTTGCAGGGTCTACCAGAGCTGGCATTTGTGTTTGTGCAGCACCTGGCACAAAGGGACTCCAAATCTGACCAGGACTCTTAGATCCCAAAACGCTGCAAGCAATGTACTGCTCCAGGGAATATAATTAGGCACCAAACAGCAAATACTCAGAGTTCACAAAGACTCTAGCACGTGGTATTGCCAATACATCTGCTGACATTTGCATTTGTAGATTGGTCATTCAAACACTGCCTGTTTTGGAATACTAAAACATTCCCTCCACGGATCAGCTGCTACCTGACCTCTTTAAAATAAACTTTCTTAATGGGCATGTGCCTGGATCACCAAAGAGACTATCAAACTTGGCACTGCAGGGGGAAAGCTAAGCCTGGTGCTAGCGATGGCTCTGCATTCTTACTCTCAGACATCCTGTCATCAGGTCAAGGTTGTGGCCCAGTGACGTGGGGCATGAGCCCCCTGCCCCCTGCCTGTCCAGCATTTAAATCATCATTATTCCAGGAATTTGTTGCACACCATGGCACAGGGGTACACATAATGGCAACTAAAGGAAAAGTTATTGACTATAAGCACTTTGCCATGGCTTCAGTGGATATTCAGCAGTGACAACAGTGTGCCAGGCTGGGGGGCCCAGCCAGCAGCTGGCAAAGCATGTTTTATGTAGCTTTGTGAGCACAGACTATGCAAATGTATTCAAAGGATGTTCTCAAGGCAAATTGGTTGGAGCTAAATTTGCCCAGATGCTCTTGAATCTGCTTATTAGAGTCCTTAGCTTGAAAATTAGCTGGAACTGATGAGTCAAACCAGAGCTGACTTTAGGATCCTTGCATATTAAGGAAACCACAACCAGATTAAATGTGTGCCTATCTATGTAGCATGGAAATGCAGCTCTCAATGCCTGATCCCACTATTCCCAAGTTGGGGTCTTCAAAATGCTTAACATATGGAGAGCTCCTGGAGAGGCCTGGGCAACTATTTTGCCCTGAGTTTTTAGGTTAAGAGAAAATGAAAAAATAGTCTTCTCTTCCATTATGGCTCTTGATTTTTGTACTTGCCTCTCATTTTGCCTGCAGAGGCACTCCCTGGCAGTGAACTCATGCCTTCCCACTCCTGTTACATGTTCCATTACCAAAGGTGAATAATCAAGGCAAATATGAAGAATGAGAGAAGTATGTACTCGTTATTCAGATAATGAATGTGAAGGATGAAATCATCTTAATCCTGAACTAAAAACAACTACTTCAGGATCCTGTTATGGTAGCAAAAGATACTGGAAGGATGTGGGAATTGTGTTGTGTCAACGACAGTGGTACTTTTGTTTCCTTGGACTTCTTTCCATATAAGAAGACTATTAAGGGAAACTATTGGAACCTTTCTTTCACCTGAGTATTGACTTTAAAAAAGAAAACTGTGTCTTAAGCAGTGCAGTTTTCTCCAAGACAACTGGTAAAATGTATCTGCTTGCCCACAGTGCATTTTCACAGATGGACCATACGTTCTCCTCATTTGTGCCACCTCTGCAGTCACTGGCAGAGCTCCAGGGCAGCAGCTCTGCTATCCCCCTGCCTGTCACCCTGTGTCAGACACTAGCTCGGCTCAGCCTTGCCCTTGTGGCAGCTACACTGTGTCTGACCCCTGCCTGGGTGTACAAAGGTGGGAAAAGGGTGGGCCATTTCCTGCGCTTAAACAACTGAGCACTGTTAGCTCAGGGACAATTGAGCCTCTGGTGTTTATACTGTCTTTGTCTGGATAAACTGTATGGACACAGTTCCAGTGCAGCCACCAGGAGATTTTCTTGCTGCTACTCATGGTGCCAGCATTTCACCCTTAATGTGTATTTTGGGCATTGCCATCTTGAATCAGTACCTCGAGCCTCTTAAAACTTCATCACGGTTATGTTTGGATTTATTCTTTAATATTTTTCTTTTACTGAGGAAACCAAAGCTGAACACAGTTTTGTAACATATGGTCTTCTCCATGCTCTGTAGAAGGTAAATGTCACCTCGCTGTGATGCACTTAGTCTACTCAAGTATCCTCAAAGAATTTGACACCAAGGATGTCCCAAGGGAGTGGCCTCCCAATGCCACCTTCTGGGATTTGAGTACTTACCTCAATGTAAAGCTCCAAATATTGCTGAGGCAGACAGAGAGATTGACTATCTCACACTTCACATAACCTGGACGCATTTTGCATTCACCATCTGTGTGTGTAAGGAACTTGGGTTAAATCAGAGAATTTCTCTTCTTTCAGCCTCCAGCTTTTCTATCTGTATTGCAATAATTGGTCTCCACCTGTGAGGAAATACAGGAAGCTTCTTATTTAATAAGTTTTGAGTAATCCTAAAGAAGCCAATTCCTCCTCCCCAGAATGGCACAGTCTGTGTTCCTTCGCAAACATCTTTGTAAATAGCACCAGAAACTGAAAATACCTTTCTGGCCCCATAGGCTGGGAAAGATCTTATAGTATAGTTGCACTGACATTCAGTCCATATATACTTATCATTTCCTCCTGAATTCTTCCCTGCCTTCTTGATGAGATGTTGGATCTGCTAACAGTGGAGAAGGCCCTGCAGAGGTGAGACAGTCTGGTACTCAAGAGATACCAAGAGTTAGACCTATCCCTAGTTAGACCTGCCTTTGCATTCAGTTTGTACATCATCCTGGGATAGCATGCAATTTTTCATCATGAAAAATATTTGATAAAAAATCTTAGGGAAAACTACAGATTTAAAATAAAAACAAAAATAAGCCCTACCAAAGAAACTAACCCTTGTATTTGTCCATAGAGCTTACTGACTAAAAGATAATGGCATAGAAGGTTCCTGGATTTATGGCTCCTCAAAAATCCTTTTCTTCCTCAATGGCAATTATACTCCTGAGAAAAAGTCAGATGCCAGATCTAGCCCTGGCATCTTTCAATGTATTTTTCCTAAAATCAAGAGGATTTTCCAAGCCTGGTGGTTTCAGATGTTACAATCGATGTTTATTCATTTGTCCTCTCTTCCCATGGAACTGGCAATGGCTGTTATTTCTGTATCCAATACCACTGATATGTCTGTTACTCTAATCTAACTAATTATACGGTCTACATCATTGCAGTGGTTGAGCACATCCCAAGAGTTAATTTTAAAAACTACATAAACCCCTTAGAACAATAACAAACTCTCCTTCCTTCTAGCCTTATCCTAGGCAAGAGTCTCAAGTTTTTGAGCTTGTATGTGTGTGAGGAACTTACTGATGCAAAGCTGAAGAAATGGGTCCTACCTTCTGCTGGGAAAACAGTGGGAAAGGCTGGCACAGGAGAGGCCACAATGGTGACCTGGGCTGCTACAAAAGTTTGCCAGGACTAGATGGGCTTCCCCTAGCTTTTCTGCTCCTTGGCCCAGGCTCAGTAGCATTTTCTATGATTCCTGGAATCTGGCAAGTAGTAAAATTTTTGATGGGCAGAGGGTAGACATGGGTTTTTCTTTTGACAAGGAGAACTACTAGTTCTGCCTGGAAATGAGGTGCCCTGATCAGCTGTCCCTGGAGGTGTTGCTTCTATTTATTCTGACTGCATGTGGATCAAAATCAGTGTTTCTGTGTGTCTCCTCTCCATCCTTGTCTTGGGATTGTTGTCTATTATTGCTGTGGATACTGCAGTCCCCGAAGACAAAATTTATCCTGCAAATTCAGTCTCTGTTTTAGATAGCTTTCTCTCCAGAGGGTGTGAGTAGTTTTTAATGGCTTGTTGGGTCCGGTCTTACCTGTTACCCAGTTTCTCTGCTTTGGGAAGGCAGTCCAGAGGAAGGAAAGGTTGGTGAGTCTGTGAGTCCAACAGCTTTGGGGAAGAGGGCAAATCCTATGTGCTTGAGATGGTCCAGGTGGTGGTGAAAATTTAAGTGTATTAAATCCTACATGAATAAGAACAAGCTGAAGCTCTTGCCTAGAGCTCTGAATCCAAGAACAGCAAATGGAAGAATTAACCAATGTACAAAAATATAAATAAACACATGACAATATTAAGTGAAGGAACATGTCCTTCTCACTGACCTTAGCCTGTGTGACTGTACCTCTGCTGTAAGGGACACAAGCCCTTGATTTCTCTGTAACAAATAAACACAAACCTTGTTTCCAGCTGAGGGATTAAACTGCATGTGAGGAAATAATTGAGTGCTGGATGGAATTTTTCACACACCTCTTTTTAGACCTGGATGAACAAAACAAAATATCATTATATCTCATATTTCTGCTAGAAATGAAGTGATTTGCGTACTTGCAGGAATGAGATACAGTTGTCTCAGAAGTTTTTGTTGGCAATAGAACAGGCAGCTGTCAACGCTTCAGCCTAGAAGTAGATGCAGCTCATTAGGACAGTTGGATAGCATCAGATTAGCTGGGCTTGGAGATAGGGTGAGACAAGAAAACATATGACAAGAACTGGCATCACAAAACCTCCCCCTTCAGAAATACTCCCTCAAAACCAAGGAATGTTGTGGTTGATCACAGCCAATATCAATACAATATATCCTAGTTAAAGGCAGGCTTGCCAAGTATTTCAGCATGGGTTTCAGTGCCCCTGGTACACATAAAAGTTATGGCATCAGTTCTGGATTAGTTACTGGGACTCTAGTAATGATGTTCCTGGCATAGCATTCCTTGCAAACACGTACTTTGGAGGAGTTCCCATACATTTTTTTATTGTCCTCTAGAGCTGTGGTGGCAAGCTGTGTGAAATCTATCCAGAAAACTGGAAAAAATCAAAACTAAAGGGAAAAAACCAGCCAAACCTGATTAAAGATGTCAAAGCCTTTCTTGTGTAGACCTAAAACAAGGTCTGAAATCAAAAGGATATGTGTTGACTGTGTAAGAGTTATGTGGGAGGGAGTTTTAGATTTTCTTTCAGTGCCCCTAGAGGATTGCCTGATATATTCTGTACAGTTCTAGGACCAGAAAGATGCTTTCAGACTGGAAACAATTCAGAGATGAATAACAAACAAAAGCAACAGCAAAAAATACCTGAGTGGCAGCAGGGACTAATTTTGAAGAAAGCTTAAACAGACTTGTGTCAGTGCCAGGTCAAGGTGACCAAGGCCCTCAGCAGTACTCCATGGATATGTAAAAAATGTAAATGGAGCAGGCAGATGAAGTGTTTGTCAGCATGCATCGCCATGGCTAGTTTTTGTGTTCAAAAGCTCTTTGTTCTAAGCACACTTCTCTTTTCAGAGCATGAGCTTTAGCTTTGCAACCCAAGCAGCAGGGATGCCTTGCGTTTTTTAGGACTTTTCATCAGATGATCCCCAAATGCTTTAAAAGGGTGAATTAAAGGAGCTTCAGATTTAGGAAAAAAAGGATTAATTTCTTTCTTCCAAAATGTAGTCACGTCTGGTGTAAAGTAAAAGAAGACCTGGATTCTCCAGTGGGTGAGATCCTTCTTCCTTTACATTGCTGCGGAGTCACAAAGGATTCGTTACCTAAGCTGAGTTCCTATCTGGGGATACTTTGAGCAAAGGAAAGGATGTCTCCCCAGTCAGGGAGAGTGTGCTGCAGCAAGCAGCACCAGGAATAGAAATTGTATCAAATTAAAACATAGGGGAGGAATAAAAGAGAGAATTGCCATTTCCTTGAAGGGTGTTAGGCTTGATCATCATAACTGCTGCCTCCATTCTTAATAGCAGTGAGGATGTACAGACATTTGTGTGATTTCTCTGGTGAGCAGCACCTCTGCTTACTCAGTACTGATTGGGGTTGCTAAAGCAACACCAAAACCACTTCCTATAGAGCGTGGATGTGCTCTGCAGGCCTCCCAGGCCTACATGGTTAGCAGAAGTTAGCAAACTTCACAGAGGAAATACAATACAAAGTACTAAGAGATGTGGAAACCTTAAATAGGGATGTAAATTTGAACACTATTTAGTCGATGTCAAGGGAAAATAGGAGTACAATGGCTTTAGAACCTCTTTAAGGCAGCTTTTAGTCTCTTAATAATCAAGAGGAGATTGTTTTATTAAAAAAATAAACAATTTTTATTTTATTTGAACAACTCCCTTCAAATACTATTTTTGGTGCACTCTAACATGTGACACCCATATGACACCCATGTGACTTTTTTAAGTCTTATACTTTTATTTAACATTCATTTAGCTTTCATTACTGACAAAATTTCAAATGCCAGAGGATGTACAAAACCTGCTGGGTGAGTTGCAAAATCTTCTGATGTTGGAAAAATTTTAACAATGAAATACTTCATTAATTGCTTCTATTTTATCTGATTCCTGGCTATTGCCACAAGAATCTTGAGGGCTTTGCAACAAGGAAGATCTGCACTCCCTAAATTATAATTTCTGGGATTATGCTAAAGCACCATGGAAAAACAAGTATTAATTATTATTCAGACAATTCTCTGTTTCAAATGTTATCTAATTGAGAAAAAACAAGGAATTCACGTCTAGGCTGTTTACTAATAAAATCCCCAAATATTTCTGTAGAATTTGATTTGCTACTCAACTAGTGTGATCCTGGGAAAGAAAGTTCAAGGTCTGCCTAACCTCGAGATTTTTCTCCAATATGCTTTCTACTGATTTGGGAATTTTTTGAGTAGTGTTCCTGCTAAAAGTATTCCCAATGCTTTTGATGTTGAGCTTTTGCTTGTTGGCTGTTATGTGTCCTTGGCTGTAGCAATAATACAGCAACTTCTCCTCATTTCCTTCATATTCTCAGAACAATTGAGATTTTGGTCCATTCCCAGAGACTCATAAAACCATGGACCATAAGTTTAGAGGAGTGCTTCTACAGGCACTGGTGATGAAATTACTCCTGGAACACTGCAGTTCTTTAAAACATCGCCTTGCTGAAAAGTATTGACATACTGAAAGGAGGAGAAAACACCAGACAGCTTGAGAGCCTCACACATAACAAAAGATTAGAAGACTGGCTTTTGAGCCAAAAGACAAGTGGTGATTTTGACATGAGCATGAACACAAAGGTCAAAGTAGATGTTAATACAGAAACATGGGAGAGATCTCATTTATTTTATAGCTGAATCAAGGGATGTAGGTCCCATACATTCATTCCCTGATCTAGATGCAACATGGCTAAAAGATGTATTGTGTGGCTGGGCTATAGCCAGGCCAGAGTCCCACACAACCAGTGGACTAAACAATGTGCCCTGGCCATAGCACCTCCTTGGAGAGCACTCCAGAGCAGGAGCAATCAGTAGTTGGCAACTACATCTGGTAACCATGTCCCCAGGCCAACACACACAGGGAGTGTTGGGCTAATGTATGACATTGTTGCAGAGAAAATGCCCTTTGACTATTAGACAACAAATTCCAGCAGTGTGACTGGCTGGGAGGCAGGTACCCACAACAGACCCACTGCCAGCAGCTGGAGGGTGCCTAAATCTAGGTTGGGCAAAATATTAGAGACTATGCAGAGTCCGCAGCGGCCCAGAACAGTCAGGGAGACAGCTGACTTGTGGCATGCTGGAGGTCTGCAGAGATCACGATGGGTCTTGGCCTTCTCTTCTATGTCTGATTGCTGCCCTGCCAGCCTTGGAGTACATTATTGTTTATTACCCAGAGGGGACAGCTGAATTTCTACAGCAATGATATTTTTTTTTGTGATGCCAATGCCATGACCTTTATTCATGCAAAACAAAGTACAAATGGGGAAAATAGGGTGGAGCTCTGCCAGAAATGTGATGTAAACAGCTACAAAGATGTGGCTGTGCTCCTCCAAAGCCATTTCCCACCAGGTAAGGATCAGAGCAACAGGCATTGCAAAAACAGCAGAGATCCTATCTGATATTTTGTTAATTGCCTATACCTAACAGCAAGATTTAATAAAAATTGCCAAATTGAACTTATGGTCAGATTAGACAACATCAACAACAATAGTTTCCAAAGGATTTATGGAAACAATTTCCCATTCCAGGTATCTGCTGACATTTAAAAAAAGCCAGCCTCCTTTCTAGCATTCATGAAAGTAACATGAACAATTCAGTAGGAGAAGAGCTCCCGTTTTGTTGTGGAAACAGTCTCTGCAGTACCCTTGAAAATTCATCCTGAGGCAAGTTTGAAATAATTCATGCTTTTGCTCTTACAAAAATATCTTAATGTTTAGAGCAAACAGCTGTTTTGCTGGAAGAGAACAGCAGAAACATGACCTGTATTTAAACCTGTATTTTACTGGGACAACGGAGAGCTTAGTCTCCCGGTAGGGACAAAAAATTCAGGCAGTGACACATGCAAAGAGCTCTGGGGTGGCATGAATTCAGCTTGAGGGGAAACCTGAGTTGAAGCCAAGTGGAGTGGGCATGTGGCAGTGTCCTCTGCTCCGGCTGGAGATGGTGCCTGTGTCCTGAGCTCCAGCAGGCCAGTGGATGTGCCATACCCCTCTCCACATGGTTTCACAGGACCTCTGGAGGCACTGGATGGAAAAGGTCCCAGGGGTTCACCACACCCTCCACTGCGTGCCTCTGCTCTGTGATGTATTCAGCTCTGCCACCAGGCAGTCCCAGGCCCTGCTGCTCTGGGTGAAGCCTGGTCACTGCCACAGCCCAGCCTGGCCATGCGGCTCCTCCATGATGCCGATGGCCTCCAGCAGCACTTGCTATGGGGAAATAGGGGTCAGGGGTGTCTTTGTCAGTGCCAAGGGCATCCCAAATCCACTTTGGCTGCTCCACAGTTTGCTGGGATTTGCTTCCCAAGGAAATGTGGGAGTACAGAGACAAGTTTTTACACTTCTCTTCATGAGCCCAACAGACAAACTTGCAGCAGTAAAAAGGAGAATACTTGAGGACTTTGGCTGGCACAGAGAGTAAGAGAATGGTTCAGTGCTTCAGGCAGCCTGTGACCAACTGTTCACAAAATATTAACCATTTGTGGCACATTTAATAATCAGTAAGTGATAATATTGGGCTTTGATACAAATCAGAGCTGACTAGCATTGGCCTAAGAGATTTAGAGGCCCAAGCCTGGATATTTTGTCCTTTGTGCTGAGCCTATTCCAACCTTTCCCTCTTTCTCATGTAGAGACAACAAAGGAGAATTGCTCTGACTGGGAGAGACAGGCAGAAATCACTCTCTGCAAGGATGCACTGCTGGGTTGGTGGTGTTGCTGCACCCAGATAAACTTTCCAAAACCAGTCTCTGCCCAGGTTGGGACATAAGCGTCAGGTGTTCCAAAAGAGAAGTGCAGGGATGCCGCAGTGAATATTGCTGAATTTATTTTAGGCTACGGATATTCTGGCTGAAAGACCACTTGGGAGGGTGCCAAAGGTCCAGAAAAGGTAACTGCTTGGGGAGGCTCAAGGTCACCCACGCCTGGGAGCCGCTGGCATCCCCTCCGTGACACTGCTGCCTTATGGAGCGATGTGCTGCCAGCAGAGGTGGAAGCCCAGGCATCTCCTCGGAGCACGCGGGCAATGCTTCAAGTGTTTGCGGCCCGGCTGTGCCAGGGGACGGCGGGCAGGGGGTGCCGGGCGCGGGCCGGGCCGCCCGCCCTGGGCAGCGCAGCGGACGCTGTGCGTCACTCGGCCGGGCAGCAGCGGCCGCCAGCTCTGCCTCCCTGCCACCAGATGCAAGCAATTTGTTTTGCATTTGGACTGGAAAACCGAAGCCTGTGTTTTTAAGTTTATATTATATGCTTGCTTTCCAGTTCTGTTAATTAAAGTCATGTAACTGGATGAGCAGTTGCTGGATAGCTCGCAGGGTTCATTTTAAATTTCTTCTTTTTCTAGACACTCAGGCATTTGAAGCCCTTTCTCTGCTTCCAGTGCATTAATTCACTTAGCTAGAAACTCTATCTATCTGAACTTCTACAAGCATACATTTGGGAATGGTTTTGTTTCTTACAGAATTTTCTCCCAGTGTTTGCCTATATCTACCAATGTAATTTGTCAGAATAAACGAAGTAATTGAAAATTATACTCTCCTCATAACTGTTTCACCATCACTTTGAGAGGGAGGGGAGCAGAGGGACCCACAAGCAAATAGAAAGAAATATGAGCATGTATGAATTCACTCAAGTGATCACTCTTCTTCTTTGGTGAGTTTAATCCATCAGCTTTTCTGGAGCCATTGTGTAAGTCATGAAGGCTCCACTGCCTCAGCAAGCTCTCCACTGTACATTTTTGGACTATTTTCCACTATGATGTCTACGATCACCCGGGATGTGGTTAGGCCAAGCCTGCCCAGCTCGATAATCAGCTCCAAATGGAAATGGAAGTGATTCTGCAGGGCGGCTTCAGACTCTATTGTCCATTTATTGCTTTCAGAGTAGGTCTGCCACAACTTCTTCCCTGTCTCCCAATTTACGTCTCCTATGGCTTCCCAGATTCCTTATCACCTTTGCTGCATCCATGAAACCATCTTGACTTGGCAGGACCTGTTGTGCTCGTGAGGCCCAGGAAATCTACGCAGGCCGTGCAGCAGCTGCAGCATGGCAGGGAAAAGGCATATTCACCATGTGCATCTTCTCCAAGCACACCTTGTGCTACTGAGGAGACTAGTGCTAACAGAGGACTTGGCCCAGTGAGGGAACATCACTTGAACTGCCCAAATGTGGAGCTTTGCTTTCAGGACTGAAAACATTGAGTGTGGACATGTGCAAGGACGGGCCAACACCAGCAGCGTTTACTTTAGTCCTCAGAAAAAGCTCAGAGTTGCTCAGCACTGCACACACGAGCTTCTCCCATGCACAGGTGAACATCACCTGAGCTCAGCAGCGCCTTTCAATGCAAATCTCAACTGCTCTGCATTGTGTCAAACAATGACTCCAGAATTAGATTATTTCTTTTTTTTTTTTTTTTTTGCAGCAAATACATTCAGTGGCAGCCTTTTCAGGGCTTATATCTTGGTTATTAATATTACCATTTGCCTTCTTTTGGAAAATTGAACTCATGTGATAGAGGAACTTTATGTGTCAAATTCTGATGCAGAAATTCTGGTATGAGTGCTTCTGTAAAATACAGAAGTGGAAAATGGACATTTTATGGTAGGAAATTATTTTCTTGGGTGGTTTTTTTAACAAACTTTATATGATTTAGCCAGCAAAGAACAATGCCAACATCAAAAAAATCCATTACCTGTTGATCTTGTCCTGTTTTTGGCAAATTTACGCAGGCATTGCAAGATTTTATAAGAACTGTTATGTAATAGTTAGTTCAGGCAAAAAAAAAAAGATTAAAAGAGATAAGTTACCATATATCTAGTACTAGGTAATCAGATAAAAAAACAACAACAAAAAACCACAAACAACAACAGGGAAGTGCAATAACTGGATTTGCTAATGCCACATAAAATAAAAAGATGAGCACATATTTGGATTTTTGCACAGGGCAAGTGCCACAGAATTTTCCAGAGGGAACAATCCTCTATTGGCAAAATGTGGTCAAATGCAACAAACAAATCCTTTTTGTCTTTAATTATCACGATACTGTTTAAAAGGAAGAAGACATCAATTTTAGCATGTGGAATGCAATTGTGAAAGAAAATGGGTTTCCTGAACTTTCAGTGATTGACTAAAATCCACACACATACTGGTTATTTTAATTTAAGGAAAAAGGATTTTGTTTCTTTATCCTGTTACATAACACTGGATCTATTCTCCCTTGAACACACAAGTATGTTTATCATTAATCTTAAAGGGAAACAGTTGTCTTCCAAAATCCTTTCTGAATTTCTGAATTTTTATCTTTTTTTTTTTAAGCTAGATCACAAATGAGTGGATATGAATTAAAGATGAAAGCAAATTGTTTATTTTTTTAATTAGATTACTTTAATCTCATTTATCCATAGTTCTACTGTTCCTCCCAACAGCAATACTGAAGAAAAAAACCATTGTTTTAGAGTGATTTCCAAAATACAAAACATATGGTTCATACAGCATCCAGTAGGATACAGAGTACCTGTAATTGCTTGTTTAGCTCATTTTTATGAAACTGGCAGACTTTCAGTTCAGAGACATTCTTTAATGCTTATATTTTTCATTCTATAGTGCATTCCTTCAAAGGATTTTAAATTGCTCAGGAGATCTTGAAAATCCCAGTGAAAACCTTTGGATATATCAGAGGTTTTTATTTCCAGGTAGCTGTCTGTCAGTTAACTTGAGACACTCACTTTTTCCAAAAGCCAGTGTGACCACTTTGGTTCCAGGCTGTTTGGTTCCCTTGTTTGCCCCTCACTTTAGGAATCAGCCCCTGTAAGGCAACAGGCATTTCCAAACTCAGCTGGTGCTCATAAAGGACCAGCTCCAGCCTCTCAGCCTTGCTAAGTGCCTCAAGTTAATTTGTAATTAGGCTGATGTAAGGAAAGGACCAGTGCAGGCAATCCCATAATGGCTAGGCAGTCTCAAATATAAGCAAAATAGGCCACCCAGAGTATTAAAGCAAGAGAATTTAATGCCAATTGGCTACTTTTCAAGCAGACCTATGTTTTTCATCACCTTTGTGTTTGACTTGTAAACCGGGTGCAGGGCTCTATCACTGGCAGGTTCACATGATGGGGAGTATACCAAAAATACAGGTCATGTTTTGACTTCTGTTTGATATCTTATTTATATATGATTTACATGGATAAACTAAGAAAAATTAACTGTCCAGGCCATAATTTCATCTAAAATAAACACAGACTAAAACTACAGCAACTTAGTGGATTGCATAGATTAGCGAGATATCCTGGTATGTAACAGCAACAGCAACAATTTATTCCCCAATTTAGTAATGCTTAAAATCTGCAATCCAGAGTCACTCCATGATATGCAAATCCCTCACAAAATCTGCTTCCCTTTTTCAGGCTCAGGATCCTCTGCTATACAGGGGAACCCCAAAGACTGACTACATATAGCTTTGTGTAGGAAATTTATGTATAGACAATCATTAATGCAATGGACTAATTGAGACCATCCTTCTGCCATTCTTGCTTATACAATCCTTTACAGACAGTGCTGGCCATTTCTCTCCTACATTTCTGCTGGACTTTGTGCCTGGATGAACTTTGCTTTTTTTTTTACTTTTAATGTTTATTTGTAAAATCTTCCAAATCCCTGCAAAAAGTCCTCTTCGTCCATGCCCCAGCTTCATCCTGAGTCCATGAAACATCATGTTTCGTCTGGCAGCAAAACAATGAAAACAAGGTTTCTCCTGAAAAATGAAGAAATATTAAGTCTGTTCCCATTTAAAAACTAATGAAAATTTGCTGATGAGCATATTTTAGGTCCTGGTGTAATATCCCTCCCTCCACCTCACCTTATGGAAACCTGAATTATCTCTGCCATACCCTTGGGTTAATATTCATCCATCTGAAATCTGGCACTCACATCTCTGCCCCTCAAGACCTCTTTACCCTGGTGGACATACAGTGAATCTCTCCTGACTTTCGTGCCATCTCAGTAGATTTCCACATGCTGTAGCCAAGCTGGGGATTTGGCCCAGTGTCTTTTTTAAACCCTGTGACCCAGACGTGGAGATTAAAAAAGAGTTATGTTATCGGATTAAACAGATACAAGAGGCACTCACTGTATCAGCATCCGACACCTTAAAACTCCAGCAAGCAGATCAGCATGGTAATGGCAGAAATAGTCCCTGAGAAAGAGGGAAAACTCAGAGGAAGGTGATGGCAAACTCGTGCCTTGGACTGGGGTGCAAAAACCTGACACTCTGGTTGCCAAAGCAGCCACAGGGATATGGTGTTCTGCTTGCTATAGCATCTTAATACAGGTTACACTCGAGGTACAAAAGGCATTTGAACTCCACCTACCTGTAGCCAGAGTGATTTTGGCCTTAGTTAAGTTTGGATTAATGTCTTCACAGTGAGGTATTTAAGGTGTTAGGCTTGATTGCATTATGAACGACATCAGTGGACACTGAAATCAATAAAGCTGCAGAAGCAAAAATTCTAACAGATTAAAACCAAACCTACATGAAAAGGATGGCAATTTCAGGCACCATTTGTATACATAATATTATACACAGGGTTATGCTTTGTAATTTGGGCTCTAACTTGTGATTTTGGTTACATAAGAGAGTGGAGAAGCCAGAAGCATTAGTACTGCTGTATGCCACTGCAGCTGAAGGCAGAGTTCCCCCAAATATTCATCAGGCACATTGTCAGAAGTTGTGCTGTCTCATAATGAAATAGCAGACAGCAATGTGCATATTTGTGACACAAAAGGACTAATTATTATCATTATTATTATTATTATACTTAGTTCCGGGTACTGTTTACATGCCTCTGACTTCAAAACAGCTTTGGCTGTTCGTCTTTTACCTCAAACTTTTTTTTTTTTTTTTAACGTAGAGAGCAACCATGTGCTTTGTGTGGCTGACTTTTTAATGCGTGAGGAGCAATAGAAGAAGAGAGAGCCAGAGACAAAATACAGGCTTTGATTCCTCTAGAGAACTTGAGCAAAATATTCCACTGCTGTCAGTGGTACAGCTGTGCTGGCAGGATCCTTCACACAGACAAGGCTCCAGCCACTGCTTACACTTCACTAATGTGACTGCTGGTTCCTAATCTGCATCTAGGCATCCTCACTGCAACCAAGCGAGTGGCTGAGCCGGTGAGAAACCTTTTGCTTCATTCCCTAGTGCAGCCAGAAGCACCTGTGTTTGTGGTCCCTCGTGGAGCCTCACAAAATGTGAGCTGCCTTCCACGAAGGATGCCTACGAATCAAAGCTGCAGTACACAAGAAACCTGAATCAGAAGACGTAGGTGGCAGCATGGACTACATTGTTACGAGTTTAAACGAGGCTGTTCAGTGGAGATATGTCATCAATTAGCTGTGTATATCCTCTATCTCTGTCTGGTTTTCTGCTAAAAACCTACTCTCATTGCAAATCAGCTCAGATACTGAAAATCGCAGAATGCACTGGAGTAAGACAAAATCGGATGTGTGACTGTGGCACAGTTTTTTTGGCATCCTGCATTGCCATCAAAAAGTGTGCAGAATGGTGCAGCTTTTGCAAAAACCAGCTAAGGAAATCAGCCTTTTCTAGAGAACTCCCTGCAGACTGCTGTGATAGAATTTAATTCCCCCAGCAGCCTATGCATAGGCAATGGGTTCCGGAGATGGTCCCCCAGTAACTGCTGTCCTAGTTTGTGGTGTAAAAAGGTAGCATCTTGTATCCGGGAAAACCTAGAGAGCAGACCTGTGGGGACTATTCACTTGCCTTTGGTCCATCCCTGCTGCTCCCAATGCAAGGTTAGCACCGTGGGACTTCTGCGAAACACAGACGGCCCAAAATCTCCTTTTCACCACAACTGTACTCCCACAATGCAAATGGTATTTTACAGTACAGAGGATCTTACTAAGTCTTCAGCAGGGGTTATATGAAAATGCCTCGCGACTCTGTCTGCTGCTGTATCCTTTCATTAAGAGAACCAGAGGGGATGCAGGGAGGAGAGCAAGGACACGTTTGAGTCATATACCCGTTCGCCTGCAGGGGAAGAGAACCGGCTTTCGGTTCTGTGAAACCCGACGCAAAACAAAATGCTGCCCTGCTCATTTTCCCCGCCGATCGCCCCGGCCGTACTTTGTTCTCCAGCTGCGAGCGGGACTTTCCGGTGCCGAGGATCGTGCTTCTGGGAGGCGGCAGGGCAGAGTAGGGATATCCCAGCCTCCCAAGCACCTGCCAGGCCAAGCTCCCGTGTTGCCTCCTCCAGCAGCAGACGGCTGCGGGACCAAACCTATCCCCAAAGCCTGGCAGAGCTGCACCGGGTCCAGAGTCCGGTCCTCGGGCGGCCGGGGAAAAAAGTGGCCGCGGAGGAGCAGAGCCAGGGTCCAGGCGCAGGGACGGGCAGCAGCGGTGACACCGCCGTGGGATGCTTTGTCTGTGAGAAGGGCACTCTTTGTGTAAAGATAAAAAATAACGAATAAAAAAATGTACGAAAATGAAAAATATCGAGACGAGATCAGCGGCTGGGAGCCCTCGCTCCGAGCCGGCAG